>JASMMZ010000014.1:236337-463877 GCA_038502455.1 Anisogramma anomala | reverse complement strand
AAATACCCGTGAGTAAATAGAAGGTGTCAGGGGGTTTATGTTAGCAGTAAGGTAGCAGAGGTAACAAAGGTGCAATATCAAGAAGATGTTTGTTCGTGCTGTAGAATGATCACTAGCTGTTAGGCTATTCAGATATGTAGACTGAATACTTAGATTGACAACTGAAGAGCTATGAAGGAAATACTATCTGTGTGGTGATGACCGTGTCCTTATGTATCCGTGCCTTCATACCGTCTTCAGTACTGGACCGCTGGAGTCGCTGTCGGTCCCATCGGTCCTGTATAATCGACTGGACCGCTGTCGGTCCCATCGGTCCTTCCCTGTCCGGGGTTGCTGACATAAGAGAAGTTCCCCGCCTGATTCTAGACTTCAGGCTTTCTAGTGGCGCAGTGTTGCATACTGGCCTGCTTCCTGGCCCAACCTCTGTCTGGGTTATAACACGTAAAAACCGAGCCGCTATTAAGTAACTTACCTCCGTTTTCTTAGAAAATATTAATAAAACACTTTACCCGAAATCACTTGCTTTCGTTTACGATAAATTTCCTATTGATTTTAGGACATTTACATCCCTATTTAATAAAGCCCTCGGCGACAAATTACCCTTTTACCGCTTTAAAACAGATTACGAAATCCCCTTTCGTACCGATAATTAAAGCTAACCTTTAAAAGTATTGTAAGGCCTTTTATACGGTATGTTACGTAAATAATTCCTCGTATTATATAAAATGTTAACCAAATTATTTTAATTAAGGTTATATTTAAATAAATAACTTTTCAACAGGTATTTTGATTCTTTTCGTTTAGAATCCCGAAGAAGAGTTATAATTTTATAAAGATTATCGCCGACTTAATATCATTACAAAAATAGATCATTACCGGCATTTTTTTTGTAAGAATAACGCTTGTGAACATTCAGTAAACTAAGTAATTTATTAAGTTAAATGTTAAAATTATTTTTCACAAACTCTGTATTAAAAAAAAGAAATAAATTGAAAATTATATTTTATATACATTTCGGATTTTTTGAGTAGCTTATTATTCTCTTCGGCTTTTTTGGTGCCTCTGTTACCTTTTAATTGTATATTAATAATTCGTTATACCTTTTTTCAATATTTTTTGTTCTTTTTACCTCGACGACGTTTTCGTCTACTTCAACAGCACTTTTAACGATTAAATCATTAAAATTAAATAAATCCTTAATATATTAAACATTGTAATACTTAACTTGGATATTTTTACATACTAGTTAGTTATTTAAAAAACTAAATACCTGGGATTTGTTATCGAAGTTAATATCGGTATTTATATCAACTCAGAAAAGCAACATGTTATTCTGGAACAAACGGCTTTTATGACAGTTTTAGAAATACGGTACTTTTTAGGGTTTGTAAATTTTTATCGTTATTTTGTCCACGAATATTTAAGAACTATTCAATTATTGTTACGATTAACCTATAAGAGTATTTATTTTGTTAAAAGCCTAAAAAAGGTTTTTTTAACGACTTAAATTTAGCTTCTTTTTCGAATCCATATTCGCCTAATAGGATCCCGAACGCGATGCATTTCTCGAAGTCAACTATTTTAATTAGGCCTTAAGAGGTTACCTCTTTTAACACGATGACTACGATAATTTACGCCTAGTAACTTATTACTTTCGTAATTCATTTTCTACTGAATATAACTACGAAACATACGATAAAATGTTATTCGGAATTATTAGTTACTTCAAAATATATATTACGAAACTTTAAGATACAACGCGTTTTCTTATTATCTTAACAGATTAGAAAAATTTGGAATACTTTATAACGATACGTCGGTTTTTTGAATGACAAGTTCACTAATTTAAACGCTTTTCGTAATTTCTTTTTCGGTTAGTATATAATGAAGTAGTAGATTATACGTGATCTAATATACTATTACGACGAGATTAGAATATTTTTGAAGGTTTTTCAGACTTACGTTACCTAGGTCGAAAACTTCAATTATAACATCACGAATAGTTTACTTTTAAGCCGCTTTCGCGTACCTATATTTTCCGGTTAACCGTCGCCGGTAAATCAATTTTAAAAAGCCGTAAAATTATTACTAATATCAACTTTTAAAGTTATTGGGATACCGTTATTACATGCAACATTACTTACTCACGTTTAGTAAGTATAATATATATAGGCGACTAATACTTTCCAACAGATATCCGTACTGATAATTATCGTACGTTAAAGGTTTTAATTTCGAAATATATAGTAAACAACGATAGATTTTTAAGGTTTCGCGACCGTATTTGGGTACCTACTTACGAACCGCTTACTACTACGTTAATTTAAGTTACCTACAATTCGTTCTTTATCGGCCATCTAGGTTACCACTTTACTATTATTTTCTAGCTAAAATTATATAGTACAGTCCACCGATTTTACCGTAACTAAGACGTTTATAGCTGTATAATCTATTATAGACACCGTTGAAAAAGGCTTTTCACACCCCTTTCGATTTCCGAACGGTTTTAAAACAAGTTTTCCGTCGATTTTATAGTTAATTTACCTTAGGAACATAAAGGTAACCTAGCATATTTTATAATCATTACGGACTATTTAAATAAAGTCGTTACCCTTACAGCTATAATTATTATAAACGTCAAAATTTATACGGAACGGTTTTTTAGTTGTTATTAGCGATTTTATAGGTTTTCACATACATTTATGTCACGACCCAAACATGATAGCGGGTCAGAAAGCAAGCTAGTGTGCAGCTGATCCCGAATTCCAACACATCAAGCGGGGAACACCTTTCTTTTGTTAGCGGAAATGACTAAGCCAATCATGTGATTAGAATCAGTGAGATCAGTACTGATTCAAGTAATCCAGTACTAAAGATGGTATGAAGGCACGGATATATAAGGACACGATTATCACCACATAGATAGTATTTCCTTCATAGCTCTTCAGTTGTCAATCTAAGTATTCAGTCTCAGTATATTCGTAATAGCCTCACGGCTTTTGATCATTACTTGCATAGTTGAGATATTGTTTACTCAGCACCTCTACTACCTTCATGATAACATAAACCCTCTAAGACCTTCTATATACTCACAGGTATTTAGTGTGATCATTACAATTTATTAACGACCGTGGTTCGAATTGGACCAATAAGTTTTAAAAACGACTTTACAATCTAATTAAGGTAGAATAGCGTTTCAATACTGCTTTTCACCCCAAAACTAACTGCGTAACCGAATATGTAAATTGAAAGGTCTTAATATATTTATATTTATTCTTCGTTTATGTATAACTCGATTTAAGCCGTTTAATATCCGATTATTAACTGGTATTGAATGATAAGGATACGAAGACTATTAGTATTAAACCATTTTTCATAACACATAATAATTACATTAATTTTATTTAACCAATATAACTATTTTTTCTTCCGACGACGATATTACGTGTAAAGGTTAAAAACTTTGTTTAAAGGATTGACGAAGTTACGGAATTCGTATAAGCCATGATAATGGCTACTTAACAACGTATGCAGGAAGCCGTTAATAAACAGCATTCCCTTTCGAAATGTTTTCGAGTTAGCAACGACGTTTGGCTTTTTTAAAAAGATTAGAAAGTAAACAAATTTCTCAAAACTTTAAGCTAGCTTTAGAATGAGTATTAAGGAACGCGTATAATCGATTTTCACATTGTTAAACTTAATATACCGGGCGAAAAATATCTTTGATTTTATATAAATTACCTGGTCTAGATCGTTTCGAATTCTTTTTTAAACTAGTCAACTCGAAACTTTTAACAGTAAGTTAAAATTATTAAAAACGAAAATAGTAAAGCGAAACTAAAATACTAAGTCGAAAGTATATTACGGGTCCATAATAAAATCTAAATAAAATGTATTTAACTTTATAACTAATTGAAATAGCAAGTTATAGTTAAATAAGTAAGTTATATATACCTAATGTAGAAGCTGTTTTTAAACTTTTCCAATACCCTAGTACTCGATACCTTCGAATCGAGTTATAAATTAGTTTAATATAAAGATAGGCTTGTATGCTTAACTTGTAAATGGGTTTAATTTTATACTTTCCTTCACCGAATGGAGTAGTATATAAATCTCTAGTAAATGGATATTAAAGAAGCGTATTAATATTGATAAAGATGAAAAACGACCGACTATAATTAAACCTTTCCTTAAATATATTCTCGAAATCCTGATCCTAATCTTTACCTAGTATTTTTTTACTTCTTTTAATAAGTTAGCTTGGTTTAGCATTTATACGATACAACTTAGTATTAATATGCTCCCAAACCTTAATAAGTTTTTGTATTACTTTTAGCAGCATTTCTTAGCCGTTTGTTAACCGCGCCCTCTATATTTATACCTAGTTATAAGAAATTTACCTAAATATTACGTTCCTCGTTTATCAATTATACTACTCGTAGACTCGCAGATCGTACGTGAGTGGCGGAAATAAACCCCCCCTCCTGTTCTGGGTATTAACTTTATTTTACGTAACGAGATATATTTTTATAGCTTTTTTAACGGCAAAAAACCTAGGTTTGTACAATTTTTAACTACTTATTAATACCTAGGAAGCGACTTATAATACATAAATTTATCTTGGTTTTAAAAGTCGAACGTTAAACACGCTTTCGATAATTCCTTGAATGCCTTATTTATATCCGAGTTTAGATTTAGCGACGTATACTTATAATCAAAATTACGACCCGTTACCTTAACGAAGTAAAGGCGATACTGAGCCCTAGTATATAATTATTTGTTATTAGTTTCTTTATAATAATTGGAACCATTTACCCTTAGTTTTTTAACAAAACTTTTTGGAATTATACGCTATTTTATGAACGTATTCGAAATATATTCATTTCAGGGTCCTATTAAGGTATATATAGATAGCTTTTAGGGTAAAGAACTTTATATTCGTTGGTAAGTATTAAGTAACTTTAAAATATATACCTTATATTTTTGATATATTTGACCTTTTTGGCGGCGAGCTAAGTTTTTATTATAACGTTATGAATAAAGTTATTATTAAAATTTTAAAACAAATAGGTGTTACACTAGTAATTGTAAATAATAATATTATAATGAAAATTTAAAGATTAAGGAAAGGAAAAAGTTTTATTTTTTTCGTTTAGGACTTTAGAGATTATTTATAAAAAAGGAAAGGCGTTAAAGCTCCTTTTACATACTGTTGGCCCAATGCCTTTAATACGAAACCCTGTTATTTTAAAAAGCGCGTGTACCTTTCTTATACTTATGACGCCCTATATTATAACATTAAAAAAAACGAAGGCAGGAACGATAGATATGTCCTTAGAGGTAATATTACATGCTAATACTTGGCTAATATTCCCAGGAATCCAACCCTGGTAGTTTTACACATTTCTACGATGTTCCAAAGCAGAAAGAAAGCCGCTTAAGGATACTTCACATAACTAGGGAGAGGGCTATACCATCTTAGCTCTATAACCGCTCCCTAGTAGAGACTTCTTCTCTCCTTCTTCTTTATCAAGGTTTATATACAGAATCCGAACACTTTGAGCGACAGCTCCGGCCTCAGTCTCTTTACAGACATATTCTAATGTTTATATAAAGGAGATCGATATAGTAGAATAAGTCCGCTGTCTAGAGACACGTTTTATCAAGGTATGTTGGGAAAGTCCTTTAGCACGCAAATCCCTAGAACGTAAAATCAAAGTTAACGCCTCAGGTTCCCTTATACTCAGGGCTTGTATTCTATACATAGCGTCCACTTCTGTAGGGAGGTCTTTCGGGAAGTGTCGTCAAAACGGGAATATATTCGTACGTTATTACCGTTATAAATAGAGAGATAACAGCTACATTCTTATTCCTATCGTACCAACTACATTCTCAAACGTTCTCATATACTCTTGTGATGTTTATGATAAATTACTTCACTTATGAAATACAGAATTTTGGACTTAAGATTACTCTTTCACCAGGCACTAATAGGTATCCTATTGAGACCGCTAACGTTATTACCACATAGTGCGTTGACTAATACCTTTATTATGCAAATAAATTTAATAAGGTATTCGTTCGTTCCTGTAGGAGGAACGACCCAGCCCCTCGCTCTCTGCCGAAATTTATATAAAATAAAGCTTAAAATGTGTTAAAGCCTTACTCAAATGAAGACAACGGCGATAACAACTAAAACCACGATAATGACAACAACTTTTGCTCTTTTTCCCTCTCCTTTTTTAATAGTTACTAACTATCTGTTATTATTTTTTGTGTTTAAGAAAAGGTAATCATTAGTTTTTACAGGTATAAAGCGTCTTATATTTAAACAGTTGTATAATTAAGTTCATATGAAAATATTGTAATATATTAAATAAATATTAAATCTAAATAGAAAAATGTATAAAGTAAACAATAAAGAGTAAATTGAAAATGTAAAATGTATAATGTACGTAGCTGATAATAAATCCAAAAAGCGAAATGTGCAATGTAAGTAACTAATAATAATATTAAAAAGTGAAATATAAAGGAAAATTCGCAAGAAAAGAAAAAGAAATACAGAAAGCTATCGAGTGATAGATAGTACGACCTTTCTAATAATGCCGACAAAAATAATAATAATAGATACGAGCGTTTTAAATACGCTATTCGGAATACCCTTAGTTATTGCATCTATTGAGTTCGATTTCCTATCAACCTATTTCATGTTTTTAATTTCACGACGTTTATATGATTTTCGTAAAGCTATAATATGAGTTATAAAGTGCTTTTTATTTATTGTACTAAGTTTAACGAATTACTCCTAAAGAGGGAAAACCTTAGTGTAAATTACCAAAAAAAAATCCCTTTATTGTTGGTAGGCTTTTATCATTGAAATGTACTCGATTCAAATTACTATAGTTAAAGTAACTAGTGCTGCGTTGATATTGTTAATTGAGATATATTGGTTCTTAAATTTGGTCGACCGCTATTTAGTCCGCATAATAATTTGTATTCCCAAACGCTTTGGCTTGTGCCCCACTTTGAAGTAAGTACCTATTGCACTGCACTTGCAGTGCAGTGTATTTAAATCCTATAAACTGTAGTCAAATTGTAGTACGTATCATTAACTTCACTACAAGTAAGGTTAACTTGCCTATACTGCACTTGAGTACTATTCCAATACTGGCGGCTTTTTATTTTGTGTATGCACGCTCATCTGCCTTACCATCAATTGGTGAAAACCCTTAAAATCTATCCCTAATCCACAAACCAAAACCCTGTCAATTCATATTACTTTATACTAAAATTGACTCTAATTATAGCTCTTTGTAGCCCTTTTGCTTTACCCTTTAAAAGCCTTCGTTTATTAAATCCCGTATATAGGTTTTTTGCTATAGACTTGTATAAATCAGGTACGCCACCAATTATATACCTTTTGCCAATAGTTTAGATTACTGTCATTTTCACCTTTGTTAACATTGTCATTGACTTTACTACCCTAGAAGTTTTCAAGTTTATTAAGGTAAACCTATTCTATCTCATTACGTGCCAGGTGGTTTATGTAGCTCACAATTCATACAGTTAGCGTGTTATTATTTACAAACCTTTCGAGAGCATTATTAGGCATAGACTTAGTTATGACGTTAACGGAGTTATCTTTTCCGTTAATCTACTGGAACTTATCAATTTTCTGGATTGCGTATTCCTTAATTAAAGCCATTACATTTTTATTAAACGTTTTTTATTAGTCGTGCCCAACTTTCATTTGCATTCGTGACGGCTTCTGGGGTTAGTATATATTACTGTAGGTATTGGAGGCGGTACTAACTATTTTATAATAATCTTGAATATGCTGTTAGTTACCATTCCTATATCAAAATATGCCATTATACTGTAGACTTTTTCAGATAATACGTTTCGTATAACTCGCTTATACTGAACTTATATCTAATATAAAAGAATTCCAGTAATTATAAACTACTTTTTCGACCTTTTCTCGTTAATAAATATCATTAAAAAGTCGATTTATGATACAATGTTAATTTTTTTAGCAAATGACTCGTTTGTAAAAGTTGTTAGCTTTGTCGTTGTTAAATTAATAAAAAGAATATTAATTTCTCCTTTCATATAATCTATTTACTACTAAATACATATGTTTAACCTATTCAAGTTCTTATTCTATAGATGTTATGCTTCTGCTGTAACGAAAAGGTTATACGATGCCTCCGGTTGACATAACGTAATAATTTAACATGCATGAATCCTTTATTTTAGATATTTCAGTTATTTTGCTTTGTCGGTCTTATCGATAATCATTAGGTTTGTAACTTGCCCCTTTTAATATAAGCTAATATAAGTGTCATTTTTGACCTTAACACTATAAATACAAATTATGTTGGAATAGTATTGCATGCAGTTCAGTAGGTTAACTTTACTTACAGTAAGGTTGAATGTGCTGCAAGTGTATTGCTTTATATAAAGACTTACCACATTAGGTGTAAGTCGAGTGCAGTACGCTGCACTTCACCCTAGGGTATACACCACGCAATTGGCCATACAAATTACAGTGCAGACCAGCTAGCGGTCTGCCAAACCTAAAATAATACATCTACCATCTGACTAATGCAATACTATTGTTACTTCGAAGACTAATTGAATCGACAGCATTGCAAAGTCTAAAGCCTTACCAACACTAATTATTGCTTGCCTATTAGCTTAAGCATAGATTAGCTAAATGGAAGAAAAAGCTACTTTCCAGTTAAGTTCTACAGCTACGGAAGCTAGGATAAAGGAAAGATTTTTGTGAAAAGCTTTTATTAGTACTGTGTTAGTCCTCAATGGCAGAAAAACAGAAAAGACTTTTGGGTTGCGTTAGTACCCCACGGCAATCTGGAAGTAGGCGACGGTATCGTTATTGAAAAACACTAAGAAATCTTCATGAGTCCTCTTTAAAGAAGTTAGGATTAACTTTTAAAAGTCTTAAAGTTCAGAAAGTTAGTAAAAGACTAAGTTGGTTCTATTATATTTACTACTACTATAGAAAAACGACCAAATCCTTACGTTAAAGAACTACAAAAAATAAAATTTGCCCTTTATTACTAACAACGACCTTCAATATTACTCTTTTTATTAAACTTTTTCCCCACTTTACTCTTTTCATTCCCCACAACATTTTAATCGTAAATTTCGATGCTCTGGGCCAAAAAATCAAGTTACGTTAAAAAAGCCACGTCGTGCGATCCAACGCCAAGTCGCTAAGTTTCCTACGCGAATTTATACCAAAATACCAAGCTCTTACGCTTAAAGATCACTAATTCATTTCCCTTATATTTCTTATACAAGCCAAAACTTTGAAATGTTTACTGCCAGCGCTTATTTTGAAGCTATTACTGACCCTAAAAGGAAAGAAACAATTATAGCCTTCGGAACTATTTTTACTAACTTTTATAACAACGACATTTAGGTGACAAGTATTAACGAAAAATTAACCTAAAAACACCTTACGAAATTTATAAGATAATTTATCGTTAAGTTAAATAATAGTCACATCCTTAACCGTACTTTTAATAAATATTGTTACTTCTTGAAAGACTGGATAATTAATATATAAAAAGAAGTTTAAAAAGGGATTAAGTTAAGACTTAGGTTCGAACTGGAGGAACGAGGGATTTTCGTTTAAGTATAAGGTGTCACAACGTTAGCTCAAGCTTTCTTCGACTTATCTTAGTTTAAAAAATGTTTTTACAAACCATAGCCTAAAGGAAAAGCTATTAAGGAACCTTACCGACTCTATATACAATCTAGGGTACCTTCAACTTACTATTAGCCAAGTCAAACCTTTCTATACGTTAACGATAAATAACCTGTTAACCTGATCGGCAGTTTAGTACCTCCCATATAACTGCGCGAAGTACGCTTTTAACAGTGGTAAAACACGTAAAGTAAAAGCCGCCAATGCAGCTAAAGGGATTGACATTAGCACTTTATATCAGTTAATTAAATAAGATCGTCAAACCTTTCAAAACCTTTAAGTACCTATCACCCCTTAACAATTTAGTCGCTAAGCTCTTTAGGACCCTTTTCCGTTTATGTTCGCCTATGTACGAAAGCTTACTATAGGTTCTACTATAAAACTTTACGCCTAGGGCCAAGCGACTGGTAATTACTCTTAATACCGTTCCTTAAAAGCTTTAAAGCTTAAAAAAAACAGAGAATACTACTTAAGGTTATAATAACTATTACGATGTTTTTCTAAAACCTATTAAAATAGTTCATATTAATTACAAATTGCTTATGGACTTCGCCAAGATTTGGAATAAGATATAGAAGTGTAAAAGAAAACCCTATAACCTACTTGACTTTAAAATAATACCCTTTTTAAATATTTGCAAATGAATAGAAGTTTTACCTTTAGGTTTTCACTTACTATTTCCCGGAATCCTTATAAGGTATGCCAGAGACTATTAATAGGCCTTACTTATTACAGCCAACACGTTTCGATAGATCTATAATAACATAAATGGATATTTCAAACAAGACGTCTACTTCGCGTAATACTATATAAACTAGGTCACTACATGGTAAACTACAATAGTGGTAAAGAATGAAGAGAAGGAAACGCTAATGAATATCCTTATTTCGATATTTAACAACCTGATATTATGCCAGAAAACAATAGGGAAAGCCCACGTTAGCGAAGCTACATTTCGCGAATAGGAACGTATAGTAATTAAGGGCGTTAATAAGTTTGAATAGGCCCCAAAACGTCCAAATGCCACTTTCGAAGGCTTCTTTAACTAGTTACTCTCCTCCTTTTCCACTGTAATAACACGTACACCAAACTCGTCTGGTATATACTTATAAGCTGGTAACTTCTTTAATATAAATAAAAAAGAACTTATGGTAGTTAATTACGTTAACCGTAAGTACGGGCGCTAATAACTCATAAAGTCTGTCACACCAGCTTTAAACCAAAGGTAACAGCCAAGTTAGCACTAGAAAGGCTAAATGTAATGATCATACTAAATACCCGTGAGTATATAGAAGGTGTCAGAGGGTTTATATTATAAAGAAGGTAGCAGAGGTGCTGAGTGAACAATATCGCAACCGTGCAAGTAATGATCAAAAGCCGTAAGGCTATTCAGATATGTAGATTGAATACTTAGATTGACAACTGAAGAGTTATGAAGGAAAAACTATCTATATGGTACTGACCGTGTCCTTATATATCCATTCCTTTATACCGTTTTCAGTATTGAATCCCTTGAATCAGTGCTGAATCCGCTGATCCTGGATCACTTGGATCAGTACTGATCCCACTGATCCTAAGCACGTGATTGGCTTAGTGATTTCCGCTAACAAAGGAGAGGTGTTCCCCGCCTAATGTGTTGGACTTCAGGCTCTAAGTAGCTCAGCTGCACACTAGCTTTCTTTCTGACCCGCCATCATGCTTGGGTCGTAATATTAAACTTTAGGCGAATTTGTTAACTACCAACACTTTTGTTGTAATAATGGCAAAAGATATTAAATCTATAGCAAGTTTAGCTACTGGCTAACTCGGCACCCCCTTATCAAGCGTAACAACAAAAAGACAGTATATTACCCTCAATACCTTACTGCTTTTAAATAGGATTACTTGGATTGAATCGCAAACTTTAAAGGTAACGAACCAATAAAAGCCGTTAACTCCCCCAAGTAGATCAAATAACATGAAAATACTACTCCTTATATGGCTTCAAAACTAGTCGATCACGCCTTCTTATACCGTTTAGGTGGTAAAGACCCTTATCTTTGCCTTAACTAAGCAATAACCTCTTACACACTTTTAACCATCGTAATCGTTACGTGAACCATAAGTTTCAAAGTATTATATCAGATAAAAGAGTAATAAGGTACTTAACATGAGGTTATTTGTATTACGTAGCACTGCAGAGAGAAAGTATTACAGCTACAAAAATCAACCGTTACAATATTAATAAAGCCAAAATTGACTTTAGACCAGGCGAACACTTATCTTCACCGAAGATAATGGTAATTTAAAGTATTGTAGGCATAATCATACTCTATATCCTCAAGTCTCCTACCCTTTTCCTATTTTACTTAAAGGATATAAAAACTCTTGGTGTTAACTTTAACGTTAATGTTAACGAACTGGTTAAAAACGGCTAAAGGTTTCTACTCGCTCTTAAGTTGGGATACCTATGGTATTATTTTAAAGACCCGAAAGCTATAATGTTACATCTAACAAAACCGAAAATGCATTAATTATACCAGCGTTTTAACCATTTAACTGTTAACAAATTATACAAAGTTCTCAAATCTGTGAAACATAAAGATATAGAATAAGTTGCTCTAAAATCTATTGAAAGACTTTACCACAATTGCTAAACATATACCCCAGCCCCTCAGAAATTTAAATTTACATTAAAGAACGATAAAGATCTTAAATACGAGACCTTTATTAATATGTTTTATTTAAATAATAATCCTGTCCTTTACGTCATTGATTTCACAACCTCTTTTTACGGGGCTAAGGTTCTAAAATCCTTTTCGGCAAAGGATATATAGGAAACGTTAAGGATGTTATAGATTGACATGTACCTTCGCCTACCTAATGTTATTGTCCACGATACTAGTAAAAAATTTGCCGCGGTAATGTTCCAAAAAGATATCAAAATAATAGGTATCCAGTGTAAACAGATGCCTGTAAAAGCCTACTAGAGTATATGAAAACTTAAAAAGGCACACACATTGCTTTTTCGAATGTATAATATCCTCATGTTAGAAATTGTAAGCTTTACAAATCCGAAGGAACGCCTAAAAATAGCAGTAAAAGGTCTGAAAGATATTATAGGTTTTAACAGCTTAGTGTTAACGCTCCTAGTATTCAAAGCGTACCTACGCCTAACAAGTAAATCTCTGCCTTTGGCAAGTACTTAAAAACGTGCTACGGTATATAAAAAAACTCTAAGGGAACTATAAGAAGAATCGGCAAGCCGTCAGGTTAATAATGCCCTCAATACCAAAAACGGACTTACAATATTCGATGTGTTAGTTCTACCATTACGAAGTGAAGTCTTCGTATAGCGGGAGCCGGGTAAATAAAAAGGCCCATATAAAATATTAAGTATCGTAAACTTCGAAGTAGTTATTAAAATTGTTAAAGGCTTTATATCCTCTCAAAATACTTAGGTTAAGCCTTATATTAAGTTAATTAAAGATCAAAACCCTTAAACCCCTTAATTCAAGCGATCAACTCAATACAAACCTTCTCCGCATATTATCTACAAGCTAATAAAACGCTGTCGGTGCAAACGACCCCTAAAGAAAAAAACGCTAAAAAAGAGGAATACACACCATACCATATTTAAAATACTACTTGGGTAAATAGGGGAAAAAAAGGATAACAAAGATTTGGCACTAAAGTTCCAAACATAAAGGATTATCAAAACCTCCAAAAAACCCTTTAAAAAAAGTAACATAGTCGAGATTAACAGCCTATTCACTCGAGAGGTTATATAATTTGTATTAAAGACCGACTTTAACTTTTAAAACCTAAACTTTACGAGTTTTAAGTTAAGGATTATTTACGAAGTTAAGGATAAGACTTCAGGGTAGCTGTACAAAAAATCATGCCCAATAGTTTGTGATAGCTTCAAGTAGCTTGCTAAAGTTAGCTATCTTAGTGGTTTTACTTGTGTAAGATGTGTATAACGCGTAGAGTGAGGGATTTGGTGATTTTGGTAGTAGAGACTTGTTATTTTAGCATAGAGTTGCGTGGGGACTTGGCGATTTGACGTGGAGTAGTGTAACGTAGCCTTTTCGGTATAACTTAGCGATTTTTAGTGTTTTCGTTTAAAGCAGCGAATTTAACTATTAAATTGGCGTATGGAAAGTGAAAAAGAGTGAGGTAAAGGTAAAGGTTGGGTATAAAGGGTAGGGTCGAAAGTCGTTGTTATTGGTAGAAGTTGAAGGTTGTTTATTGTTTTAGCGAAGAGACTTAGTCGTTTTTCTATAGCAGTAACACCCGTAGTAATACTAACTTAGCCGTTTACTCACTTGCCGAACTTTGAGACTTCTTACAGTTAATCTTAAAGTTTTTAAGAAGGATTTATGAAGATTTCTTAGTGTTTTTAATAGCGATACCGTCGCTACCTCCAAGCCTTCGTAAAAACCGATGTAGCCTAGAAGTTCTCTCTACTTACTACCGTTAAAACCAACGCAACAGTAGGATCCCTTCGTAAGAATCTTTCCTTTACCTTAGCCGTAGCATAAAGTGTAACAACTAGAAAGTTGCCTTCTCTTTTACTTAACTAATTTGTACTTAACCTAATAAACACTAATTAGTATTGGTATAACTTTAGATGTTACAACGTTGTCGATTCGATTGTTCGAAGTAACAGTAGGATTGTGTGGTCAAATGATGGATATATTATTTTAGGTTTGGCAGACCACTAGCTGGTCTGCTCAGTAATTTTTATAGCCAATTATTTAGCTCGTATCCTAGAGTAAATTGCAGCGTACTACACTCGACTTACACTCAATGCGGTCAGTATTCATACAAAGAAATACACTCAACTTGCAATACTATTCCAACAAACTCCTTAATTTCTCTTTCTTCGTAAGATTTACAAAGTACCATTACGTCGATTATCAGGTGCTTTTTACTGGTGGTTCCAAGATTTGAAAGGTATTCAAATAGGCTTTTCGAAACGGTATAGATTCATATCGGAATAAAGGCAATTTTCAGTTACCTTGTAATAATGTTAAAGGCTTCCTACAAGACTACATCTATATTAAAACTATCTATTATACCGTTCGGTTTTATTACCGTATTTTTAAGTGATAAGGAATATCGTTTTCGTATTGCCGCCACGTAGTTTCATTCTCAACCTTGTATATAATCCTCGACTGAAAAATTGTGATATTTTGGTTTTCAAGGTTAAAATTGGGTTTAAGCACGAATTATACAACTCTTCGAGTTATGAGACTATTAATCTCCACCCTTTTTTTTTTTGAAGGATTTGCTGGAGGTTTTGATAACATCCTATACATCAAACTTTGACTTCAAGTTTTTATTATTCTTTTATTTCTTACTTACCTAGGCAAAATTATAGATGAGACCCGGTATATATTCCTCGTTCTTAGCATCTTTCCGTTATGATGGTTTTCTATGTCGTCGGCGATTTAAAAGTTCGTTGATGATAAGTGGAGAAGGATCGTATTAACTTATCTATTTAACTTAGATGTCTTTATCATTTATGGCCCTAATGTAGGGTTTGACTTACGTGGTGCGAAATGTTACGGGTCCGTTAATAGTTTTAACAACGACTTTGGAATTAGTGATAATTATGGTCTTACATAGGCTATTCCATTTGTCTGGATTCCGCTATAGGAGAACTTTACTCTTTAACGGCAAAGAAAACATGTCTATTATCGTGGGGCTGTATCTAATATTTAGGGTATTATAAACTTAACTCTATACCGATTTTCTTTGAAACTTATTTAACACTTTATTGTAATTTATAACTCTGTTAAGTATTTACTCATAGTAGAAATTCACTTATTAAGCATTTGTATACTTTAAAGACCAATAGTGTTAGTATTAAGCTGTTAAGACATATAATATCTTTTAGGTCTTTTACTGTTTTCTAAAGGCGTACCTTGTAATCCGTAAAACTTTTAATCTTTCGTATAAAGAAATAGTAAGCTTTAAAAAATAGTACGTGTGCCTTCTTTAATTTCCTTATGATCAAATGGACCTTTACATACATCTGTTTACATTAGATCCCGATTATCTTTGCGTCTGCCTAAAACTCTGCCGTCGTAAAGTTGGTACTGGTATTATAAATGAAGATATTAAGTGTGCGTAAATACATGTCAATCTACAACATCCTTAATGTTTTCCATATATTCTTTACCAACAAAAACTTCAAAAACTTGGTTCGTGAAAAGAGATTGCAGAGTTAATAACATAAAGAACAAGTTTATTGTCTGAGTAAAAAACATTAATAAAGACTTCGTAATTGAAGTTCTTATCGTCTTTACGTACAAATTTAAATTTTCGAAGGGATTAGGTATACGTTTGGCAATTATAGAAGAGCTTTCTAATGAATCTTATGGTAATTTATTCCATATTTTAATGTCTTACGGATTTTAAGACTTTATATAACCTGTTAACGACAATATGGTTAAAGGTTTAGTATAATTAACATATTATAAACTCTGTTAGATTAAATACCGTAACTTTTAGGCGTTGAAAATAAAATCACAAATACCCACACTTAAAAACAAGGGAAAACTATTATCATTTTTCAACCAGCTTATCAGCGTTAATGTTAACACTAATGTCAGTAGTCTGTATATCTTTTATGAAAAGAAGAAAAAAAGTAAGTGAATTATGAATATAAAAAGTAATTAATCCAATAATGGTTTAAATTACCGTTATTGCTAATAACGATAATCATTCGTTCAAGTCGAAACTAATTTTAACTTTTTTAGTATTTCAACGATCAGTTTCGGTAGAAGTAATACTTTACCTCCGTAATGCCACGTATTGCGAATATCCTCCTATTCAGTACTTTATTGCGCCTTTATCTGGTATAATATCTTGAAATGTGTGGTTTATGTAACAATAGCGAAGGTTAAAGGTATGTAAGAAGTTAAAAGTTTGGTTAGGGTAAATGTAAAGGTGTTCACGAATTAAACGGTACAAAGAGGCGTGGTTAGTTAGTAACTAGGCCGTATTGAAAATATTATTATTATAGCACGTAATCTGTTTAAGCGCGTCATCATCTTTAGAGTCTTACTTACCTTTCAAGTCTGCGATAGGGTTAAACTAATCATATTTAGAGGTAGTGGAGTATTAGGAGTAGTATATAACCTGGTATTTATAACGTTTATCTGGTGAGTAGTGAGTGACCTAATAACTGTACTTATTATAAATTCAACAGCTTTTGCCACTGTTACAACAATAGTTGTTATGGTGAAGAGGTTCGTTTTAGGCTTTATCACACTGTTAGCACTAGTGCAGTTATTTCTTTCAGTCTGAAGGTATTGGACCAAATTTTAAACGTTAGAGCTGCCCATACTTGCGATTTACGTAGTATATCATAGCACGATCTTTTTCATTTACATCTTGGAAGTTATTATTTTAGAGGTATATACAAAAAAAATTCATTGTTCGCGTCATTATGGTTGCAAAAGAGGAACACAACTAGATAAAAAAGCTTTTGTAGGTGGCATTTGAATGTTCTAAGGCGTATTCGAATTTGCTAACGCCCGTAATAGTTACCTGTACCTGCTTACAAAGCGTGGTTTCACCAACGTATGCCTTCCTCATTATTTATTGGTGTACTATAAGCTTGTTAAACATTTGATTTGATACATCAATCAGTTTTTCCTCCTCTTTCTTTTTCACTATTATAGTAATTTACCTTGTTGTAAACCAGTTTGTATAATATTATACAAGGTTAATATTGTATTAAAAACGACTTTGTATACTATTTTAAATCTCATGAAATGTTAACACTCGTATTAGGAAGGTTAGGTAATGATTTCTGTAATACTTCATAAGAATTTACAAAATAATAAGTGAAAATGAGAAGGATGAACCTTTATTTACTTTCAAATATCTAAAAAGTGTATTATCTTCGTGTTGAAATGGTTGTAAAGTTTTCTTTTATATTTTTTTACATTATTTCAAATTTTGACACAGTCTGTAAGAAGCTTCTAATTAATATTTACTATTTGAATGAATTTGAAAAGATGGTCGCGATGGTTGTCCCAGATTTCGTTTGTGTTTTCTAACAATTTGAGCTTTTGAGCCTCCAAGTCACAATGTTAATGGTAATCGCTAGTCGCTTAAAACGGGGGGTAAAGTCCTGTAATAGGACCTGTGGTGGGTTCGCACGTATAAATGTACTTTTCATGAGAAGGGTTTTGAAGGAATTGAAGATTTTAAGTAAAGGGTTAAGGGGTAACGAGGACTTGACCGTAAGATGGGTTTTAAGGGGTTTGGCGATACTACTTAATTAACTATTGAATAGCACTGACGTTAATATCTTTTGCTGCATTAGTGTCTATTACTTTACGTGTTTTGACTCTACTAAAGGTATACTCAGTGCTGTCACGTAAAATTATTGGGATATTAAGCTAATTAACGGGTTCATTATCGTCAACACATAAAAAGGCCTAACTTAATTGAATTGGTGGTCTTTTAAAACGCATATAAGAATGTTAAGGGTTATTAACTCCTTTACATTTTCTTCGAGAGTCCTAAAGATAAGGATTTTAAAGGGGGTCCTTTGGTTAAACTAGTTTAAAAAAAGTCTCGACTAATTTAAAGAGAGGTTTTTCTGATATATAAATGTTACGGCGAGTAATTTCTTTTTTTAACTTAACCTTAACCGTAGGCTAAATTATTATTCACATATCAAATATTTAATAATAAAAAAACCGACAAAAGTCTTGAAAAATACAAGGGTTACGGTTGTAGTCTTTGTTGAGATCCGCGTCAAAGATATATTAAATAATATAATACGTTAGTTAAGCTTTAATTGAGGCTTCTTCAATATTAGTAATTCAACGCTATTAGGTGTGATAGTTAACGAATATAGTTACGAAGGTTTTAATTGACTTTCTATATTTTGACTCGTTGTCATTTTGATGTTTTAGCTTATATAAAACTTAGTGTCGTAACGTAAAGTGAACTTAGTAATTCGGGAGGGTAAAGACTTTGTATTTTGGTGTAAAGTCGCATAAAACCTTTACGACTTGGCGTTAAATCGCGCGACGTGGCTTTTTTTTGGAATGATTGAATTTTTTAGTCTAAAGTAGCGATTTTGACGATTAAATTGACGTAAGAAAAAAGAAAAAAGTTATAGAGAAGTAAAGGTTTGGTATAAAAGTTAGAAGCGAAAGTTATTTACTGTAGTTGATTGGCGTGAGACTTAGTCGTTTCTGAAGTAATAGTACCCGTAACAGTATTAACTTGACCATTTACTAACCTATCGATTTAAATATTTGAACGGTTAATTTTCATGTTTTTAAGAGGGATCCGTAAACATTTTTTGGTATTTTCGATATCAATACCATTATTATCTTTAAGCTATCGTAAAAACTAACGAAATATAAAAGGCTTTTTTACTTACTGCCATAAAAACCAATGTAGTTCGTAGGAGTCTTTCGGAAGAATCTTTCCTCTACCGTAATTTTTTTACAAAGCATAGCTGGAAAGTAGCTTCTTCTTCTACTTGGCTCATTTGTGCCTAACTTAATAAGCACTAGTGAGTATTGGTAGGGCTTTAGATGTTACAACTTTATCGATTCAATTGATTGAAGTAACAGTAGTATTGCATAGTCAAGTGGTGTGTGTATTGTTTTAGGTTTAGCAGACTGCTAGCCAGTTTGCTTAGTAATTTGTATAGCCAACTACTTGGCCCGTACCATGATATGAAGTGGGCGCATACTGTACTAGACTTGCAGCCAATACAGAAAGCCTACAAAAAATAATACACTCGACTTGCAATTAATATAATCAACATTACTGTAACTAATGTTAACCCACTGAACTTCAACTACTACTATTACAACAACCACTGTAGTTCTAGTTTTAATTACATAGTTTGGCGAAACTTATAAGTTTTATAAGGTCGTCTTTATGTAATGATTTCACTAAATATCCTTGAGTAAATAGAAAGTATCAGAGGGTTTATGTTATCAAGAAGGTAGTAGAGGTGCTGAGTGAACAATATTGACTCCGTTACATGCCAGTGATGATCAGTAGCTGTTAGACTATTCAGGGTAGACTAAATACTTAGATTGCCAACTAAAGAGCTATAAAGGAAATGTTATCTAACTGGTAATAACTGTGTCCTTATATATTCGTGTCTTCATACACTTTTAGTCTTGGCTTATCCTAGCTCATTAGTGCTTATTGGTGCTTATTGCTGCTTATTTATGCTTATCAGTTTTGATTGAGGCTCAGTAAGCACTCTTGATCTAAGGTCAACCCTAACCCTTACGAATTACTGAATTCATAGATGACCTAAGAGATGCTCTGTCTGATATTTTGGCCTTCATACTTCCCATGATGTAGCTGACCGCTGGTTTACTTCCTAACATATTAATGTGTTTGGGTTATAACACGTTATTTGTAGAAATTATATTAAACAAAAGCTCGAAATATAGGTTATAACTTATAGGCATTAGTTTCTAAAAATTGTATCACTTTTTATCGCCTCTTATATCTACTAAAAACCCCATCCTTTTTTTAAAAAACGTTTTTAACTTGGTTGAAAGGTTTATTTCTCTTAGATAAGTAGTGAACGTTTCCGCAGGCGTTAAATCTATCATTCATCGGGTAATCTCACCTATTATCTTTGTCTAAAATATTGGCTATAGCAGATCAATTTTAAAACCGAATAGATAATAATTTTTTCGACTTTTCCTTTTCTTCCGTAAACTCTTCCTCCAATTATATCAATTATTTACAAAATACGACGAATTTCACCAAACGTCTCACGTTTTACTAATGTGCAATACTCTCATATTGTAACTTATTTTGCATAGCTTCGATCAGCAATTTTTTTACTTTTTAAAAACTAAGATCATTCTACAAGATATACCTTCAATACCTTTTTATCCTCCTAACTTGATATTTTATAAAAACAAACCGTAACAACTAAAGTTTCTACAATACAACCATTTTTACTACTAAGCATATTAATGCCTCTACTCTATAACTATATTCATAATACTTTTAAGATTAAGTTATATAATGTACATCATCATTCCAATGTCTAGTTCAAAAGCCTTTCTTAGAAATTATCAAATATATCGAACCATTCAGTCTCTTCCTCTTAATAGTAAAATTAACGTTTATAACATATATGTTTATATTCTATGGTTCCACATACTCTATAGGCGTTTTTATAATATTATCCTACGATTTTAAATTGAAAAACTTTCAAATGCTTTTATAAAACGTTATATATTGAAACTAAATGCACATATATCCATTGACTTCAACTTAACTATTTGTTAATGATACTATAGTCAAGAAAGTAAGGGATATATAAGGTGCTAATTAAAATTTGTACGTATATAAAATAATATGATGAAAAAGGTTTTGAAATAAAGTACCAAAAATAAGAAAATGAAGTATACAGATGAAGAATAAATAAAATAGGAGCAAACCTTTCAAAATGGACGTTTAATACTTACAGATGTTACACTTATAAATTAGCTAGGAAATTCAAGATTTGTAAGTATAAAAACAAATAAACTGTATATAACAAGGCTAAAACATTATGTATTAAAGTGGAAAGGGTTGAGTACTTTATAATAGCATTGGGTACTATATTATGTGATGTAAATATTAATATAAATGTTTTAAAAGCTATTTTAATAGTTTTAGAAATATACGTAAATGATTCCAATACCCTGATGATATATTAATGATCCGGATAGGTTCTAACAAAAGGATAAGAAACTTAATAGCATACGGAACTGATGTGTAATGAAGTATTTTCCAAACAATACATAAATATCTTTTAAACTGCTAACTAAAATAATAATCGCTTATCTGTTGGCAGAGCTTTAGAATATTGCAACGTTATCGATTCGATTGGTCAAAGTCACAGTAGTATTCCATTGGTTAGGTGGTGGATGTATTGTTCTAGGTTTGGCAGACCGCTAGCCGGTTTGCATTGTAATTGGTATAGTCAATTGCTTGGCCTGTACCCTAGACTTAAGTGTAGCGTACTGCACTCAACTTACACTCAATGCGGTAAGTCCACAAAAAGAAATACACTTGCAGTACGATCCACTTGACTGTAAGTAAAGTTGACCTATTATACTATATGTAATACTATTCAAACAGTATCAGCGCCTTTAGTAGCCAAGGACACTATCCAAATTAATAATATCTTATGAAAATTAATTTTTCAAAGCCATTAAATGTTTTACGATAATTTTTTTCTTCGTTGTAATTTCTATAGATCATAATATTTAAATAAGAAATCGTTAGAACCATTACAATATCCTGCTATAAATACTAAATTCAAATTCGTCTCTAACTCTATAGCTCATCTGTAATCAACTGAATCAACTACTCATTGGTTTCGATTAGGTTTATACGTGAACGTATAAAAAGATAATATAATATTGAAATATCATAGTGATAATAAATAGAAGAGGAAAAAGAAGTACCCGGAAAATGCACGCCTCAAATAAGAGGTTAGACACTATCACTTGAGATGTGATCCTTTCCATATACTCCGCAAATATGTTCCCTCACACTTGCTAACTATATTATTATCTACCTCAAATAGTAGTAGCCACATTTTATAATACCTTGTACTACTAATAACTTTTTATTAAGTATTGCATTACCTAAATATTAGGTATAATACCTTAAAAACTTGTTTTGTGTAACGATTACAAATAGTAAATAAGTAAGTAGAGCCAGAATTTGCATCGTTATAACAAAGATAAGGTTCTTTACCTGTTATGCGGTATAAAAAGACGTGGTCAGCTAATTAATACATCGTTTCAAGACTCGAGCTCATATCTTCATGGCAACAAAAAACTTTAGGCAAATTTTTCCCATTGTATACCTCTTGAAAGATTTTGAAGAAAATTTGAGAAGCTAAATGAATTATTCTCAAGAGAAGTATTCGCATCCTTATATGTATCGTCGTTTAATCTTTCAAGTTGGTATTTTTATTAATCTAATTATTTAGGTATGCTGTATTTACGGTCGATGTCAAAGGTGTTTGCAGTGTTATTTTTGTCATATTTAAACAAGTTAAAGCACGTAGTAGTTGAAACGTACCTGTTCGCAAAATATGGTTTCGTGAGCGTGTACCTTGTCCATTACTTGTTAGTATTATATTAATTTGTTAAGTATATAATTCAAAATATTTAGGGTTTCCTTATCATTCTTTTTAATTATCATCATTATTCACATAGTTTTGGCCTAGTCCATGTGTTACTTCATAAATTGGACGTTGTATTTGAAGTGATTTTTTATGTTATTGTAGATTTTTCAGAACATTTCTTGCTCTTATTAAGAAGGTTAAGTAATAGTTTTTAGCGTTCTTTGTAATAATCTCAAAGAATAATAAGTGAAAACTATGAAAATAGATCTCCATCTACTTATAAATTTTTAAAAGATCACTATCTTTGTATTCAGAAGATTGTAAGATTTAGCGTTAGATTTTTTGCATCGTCCCAGATTTTCGTAGAATCTATTAAAGACTTGTTATTAATATCACCTATGTTCAAAGGTTAGTAAGGAATGTTACGACAATCATCTCAATATTAAATAGTGTTTTATATCGTTAATTTTAGCCTTGAAGTCTCCGAGTTACGATGGTAGAGGTATTGCTAGTTTTCTAGCTCGAGTAAAGTCCTGTAATAATAATTGTGGTAGGATTATATATATAGGAGTAACTGTTGTAAGAAGCTTCACATGAAGGACTTTGATAGTTCTAAAGAAAATTTTAACGATTTTTAAGGAAAATTTAAGGGGTAATGGGAATTTAGTAGAAAGGGAAGGTTTTGAGGAACTTAATGATTTTGTTTAATTAACCGGTATATAAAGTTAATATCAATGACTTTTGTCGCGTTCACAGATATTGCTTTACGTGCTTTGCTGCCATTAAGGGAGTACTCTGTTCTATTATGAAGAGGTGCTAGTCTTTCAAGCAAATTAACAAGTGTCTTATGGTCATCGTATAAAAAATTAGTGTTGGTAAGGAGGTTAAAGGCCTGACTTAATTGGGGATTCGAGGGTAGCCTTTACAAACGTGTGTGAAGGCACTAAATATTTTCAACGATTTTTCCCTTGTTTAGTGATTCTTAAGGAAATTTTTCAAGATATTCCAATTTAAAAAGAGGTTATTATAGCTTGATTAAGCTTTTGTTTGATACATAGATTTCTCCACGAACAAGATTTTCCTTAAACTTGTTCTAAACCGCTTTCTGTATTGCATTCTATATATTCATAGTGTAATTATCGAAAAATTTACGCAAGATTAGAAAGGTACGATTGTTACAGACGAGTTCGTTATTATTTTGATCGAGAATGTAGTGGCTACTGAAGTTGACTAGGTACCCTTTAGTAGAACTTTCTTTAACATCTATCCTATAGAGTTTTTTATTGTAGTATTTGTACAAAATATATTTAGGGCGTGAATTTCCGCTGTTCGTCTTTGACTCGATGTTATTCAAGAGTTTGAGTTGGTTTAATACTTTCTGTTTCAGTGATTTAGTTGTGTGGGAGCTTGAAAATTTAGTATGAATTTATGCGATGTGTTTTTTTTATGTGTTTAATTGACGATTGTAACGTAGGATAGGGGAAAAGAGTGGTATAGAGGGGGAAAACTTAATGTTAACAGAAAATTTCGGTATAAAGGGTAAGGTAAGAAGTTATGTTTTATTGTTGGTTATGATTGAAAGATATAACTTAAAGGATTTGTTTATTTTTATAATAGTCATACATAAATTAGCATTTAATTAGCCTTTTATTAAATTAATAATTTTATGGGACCTTTGACGGTTAATCTTAACGTGTTTCTTTAGAAAGGATTCGTAAAGATTTCTTGGTGTTTTTAAGTGTTGGCGATACCGTCATTATTTTCATATTATTATAAAAACTAACGCAGCCCGGCTTTTTTTTTATTACTTATTATCATGGAGACTAACAAGGTAGTAAAAACCTTTCGCAAGAGTTTTTTTAAATCTATTGGAATAACAGTCAAATGTAGTATAGTTATGTCAACTATATTTACAGTTAGTCGATTATATTCACTGTAAACTTACTGTAGTTTGTGGGATTGACTGCAAGTGTAGTGCAGTAGGTGTCTACTTAAAATTGTGGCATAAATCAAAGCATTTGTTCTTACAAATTAGCGTGAAAGCTAGCTAACAGTTTGCCAAATTTAGTACTTCTAACTCATCAGAATCAATTTCAATGCAGCATCGGTTAATTTGAATACAGTGATTCGAATCGACTATGTTGCAATGATAAAAGCTTACCAACACTGATTAGTGTTTATTAGGTTAAGCATAGATAATTTAAGTAGCAGAAGAAGCCACTTTGCGGTTGTTGCACTTTGTTTTGGCAAAGTAAAAGAAAGATTCTTGTGAAAGAATATCTTCTGCTGCGTCTTCTGTTTATAGGTATCATAGAGGAAGACTTTTCAAGTTCGTCTGCTGTTCACAGGCACTTGAAAGTAGCGACGGTATCACTATTACAGAAAACACCAAGAAAATTTCAGTGGAATATTTTGGAAGTATCGAGATTAGCCTCCTGAATATTTGATAGATCATCAAATTTTCAAATAGCTAATTCAATACTAATACGGATATTATTACTATAAATTCCAAATCGTAAAAACGACTATGTTTGGCAAGCTTTAACTACAAATGTCAAATTT
Source organism: Anisogramma anomala (assembly GCA_038502455.1). Lineage (NCBI taxonomy): Eukaryota > Fungi > Ascomycota > Sordariomycetes > Diaporthales > Gnomoniaceae > Anisogramma > Anisogramma anomala. The sequence continues at coordinate 438,447 of JASMMZ010000014.1, read as the reverse complement.
GATAATAAACCTGTAACCTTTCTATTTATATCACTTTTTCCCCCTTTCATTTTCTCAATTTTGATTACAATAGCTTCAAAATACACTAGAATTAATAATATTGTTAACCCTGTTAAAAAAGAAGGTAATTAGAGTTTTCGATACCAATTTTATGAAGCATTACGATGAAAACTTCCGACAAAATCTCTTTATTAAACACACTATCAACGTTATTAGTTATTTAATTTTCGATTAAAACCCTATTAAACATAATCTAGTTTCAAAAAAGTTCAACGATTTTTTCAAATAGTTTAAAAAATAGACCTTGAAGATATGGAAATTGGTAAATAAGTAGGTTAAAATTGGGTTAAAGATTGAATTCTTCAATTGAGGTGTTAAACTCCCTATGAAGAAAAGGAAAAAGGGGTAACTTGATAAACGTATTATATGAATATGCTACCGAAGAAGACCTTCAATGGGATGACGAAGGCAAAAACAAAGTTATCGCTAGCGATAGCTTTCCCTAACGCTTTTAAATCCGTTCCTCAGGTCACACCTACACTCAAATGAGTATTTTCCACCCTTTTATCCAAGTCTTTAGGCAGCTTAGTATTACTAGATACGAAGAATTAATTAACTTACACTCTACAAGCTTTTGATTTTATTGGTTAATGAAGTTAAAAAAAATAACAAGCCCTTTAATACCAAAATAACCGTTATTAATCCCTCCATAAAAACCTTTATATTCTCTTTCCTTAAGACTTTTCATGAGTTTCGTTTCAATAGATAGTTTAAGTGAGTCGTGGCTCTATGTATTAACCTTTTGTAAGTACGAACATTAGTTTTTCCCTTTAAATTCGGCTAAAGGTAATAATTTTACTACTTATACTAGCATTTTCCCTAACACCGGTCGAAGGATTTAAAGGGTCTTTACAACTAGTATATTACTCTTTCCTATCGATATATACCTATGGTAAATATGAATTACGTAGTAATTACTACTTTCGCTTAAATATAAAGAGGAAAAGAAAAGTATAACGGTAATCCGTATAACTTTTTCGACATCAAATTGCGCCCAATTTTAAACATTTGTCGTTAAATAATGGTTAATGTTGGTAGGGTCTTAGATAGTTGCAACGTTGTCAATTCGAATCGTGGTCGAAGTAACAGTAGTATTGCATTGATCAAGTGATGGATGTATTGTTCTAGGTTTAGCAGACCGCTAGCCGGTCTGCACTGTAATTTGTATAGCCAACTGCTTGGCCCGTGCCCTAAAGTGATGTGCAGCGTACTGCATTCGACTTACACTCAATGCGGTAAGTCCACAAATAATACACTCAATTTGCAGTACAATTAACGTTACTGTAAGTAAAGTTGACTACTACACTGCATGTAGTAATATTCCAACACTGGCGGCTTCTTAGTTTGTACGCGTATGTCAGTGTGGCTGACAAATCTTTTTCGGTTACCACTGAATTGCCTCCTCGTCAACTGGCTAGACCCCTGTCAATTCTAGTTCACTTCCATACTGAATTACACTCGATTATATAAAAATTTACCCCATTTAACCTCAACTGCTCCGTCGCTCCGAGGTCCGAGTTTATTAACTCCCACAAAAAGTTCTTCCACCATAGGCCTTTGTGGACCTCCACTTTAACCGTGCTAATTAAACATATTACCATTGTAGCCTTACTTCCCTGGCAGTCTTCCAGTTTGCCAGCATATCCCTAACTGCCGTCACGTAATCTGGGTTTTCCGGGCGACCTATCAACGTAGCCCTCAATGCGTATGGTCAGCCTGTTGCTGTCCACAAACTTTTCCAGGGCCTTGTTCGGCGATGCCTTCGTCATGGCATCAGAAGGATTGTCTTTGCCATCGATCCATCAGAACTCCTCAATTTCCCTCTCTTCGTAGGCTTCACGGAGTGCTATTACGTCAATCATCAGCCACCTCGCCCAATACCATACAGATTGGGCCACCACGCGGTGAACTACAATAATGGAAAAAAAGAAAAAGGAGGAAACGCTAATGATCCTCAACTAGATGCTTGATAAGTTGATGCTGTGCTAGAAAGTAATGGGGAAAGCCCATGCTGGCGAAGCTATACTTTGTAAGCAGGTATGGGCAGTAGTCACGGTTATCAACGAGTTCAAATACGTCTTACAAAGCCCAAATGCTACCTGCGAAGTCTTTTTTAGCTAGTTATATTCCTCATATACTATTGTAATGGCACTCATACTAAACAATGCTTTTAACACAAAAATTAAAAATGAATTCTCTTTCAAACTTCTATTTCTAAGACAATCACGTCTTGCTACATTCCCTCACAAGTTGATAATCCTTATTACCATCCCCCCCTTCAATATATATCCTCTTTTTTATAATTTTTATGCCGATAACATTTTATTTGCTTATTAACGATCGGTTTGAGAAGGTTATATTAATTAATCCATTAAATTTCAAGGTTTTTCTTACGAAAATATTTATTCAACTTAAAATATATTTCATATGGCTTAACTTTTATGATACCAAATGTAATAATATCGTTAACAGTTTGAATTACCATATTTTGATTAATAATACTTTATATTCTATAGATGAATTCCATTCACTTAGCTTTTAACTCTTGAAAACATTACTTCAAAGAAATAAAAACAATATATTTGTCTCTAGTAGTCCATTTTTGATGTTAAGAATATCGATGATTCAATAGCATACTGATTTTTTTCTATTTTTAAGGCTGTACTATATACTATAATCTGTTTTTTATGTATTTTTTAATGATAGAAATTCAATATTTATACATGAAAAAGCTCCAAATACCAATAAATTTAGCATTAGACCATTAGATTTATTGTATTGTTAAAGTCTTTTACAGGTAACCTAAGCTATGTTTTCCAATATATAAAGGTTTCAATTTCGAGAATAAAAATATTCCAAGCTTTTTTAAAAAATAATACAACTTTTCGATTTTATTAATTCCATAAATGGTCTTAACAGAAACATATTTATACCAAATTTCCGTTAATTTATATTAACTTCAAAGTTTATCGCGGTAAAAAAATGAATAATGGAGTAATGAACTGGTATGTCTAAGGGTTACAGATACGTTTTAATGCACAAAATATATAATACCTCCTATATTTCTTTCCACATAATAGTTTTAAGAAACATGGCGCCGTCAAACACAGTAATAGAGGTAATTCTGTATATTAATAGGTTAAAGTTAAGGTAAAACACGTTCACCAAAACCTCGAAATTGAAGTATTAATCCTTATTCAACATAAACTTAAACATTAAAGGCGTTTATAAATGTATTTGATAGTAATAACAAAGCCGTTTGATTGTCTTTAACGTTGCAATATCCAATTTTTCGCAACCAACCATTATAAAGACTTCATAAAATCTATTAATAGCTAGATAATTAAACTAATGTTGCTATTAATGAAGTTTTGACTTCTTTAGGTTTAATATCATTACCCTTGGCTTTTGAAAGTAAAACTATAGGTAACCCCATTTAAGGTTAAGTGAAAACCTCTGGTCGCGTTTAATTTTAACCTGTTTGTTAATCTAAACGTCAAAGTTAACGCCGAGAATCTTTATGTTTTTAAGTTGCAAAAAAAATAGATTAGAAGATTCCAAGAAATAGAAAAAAATAAGACTAACGCCAATAGTAATATTCCTAAATCCAAGTAAAAACAACTCTTTTTCTTAGTTGAAACCAACTTTTCCCTTACAAATATAGGTTTAATCAAATTCTGTAAGAGTATTAATATCCTTTCATAACGAAATATATTATGAATAAATTCCTGTAATATACCATTTTGCTATAGTATTCTATATAATAGTTTAGAAGACCTGCTTCTTGTAACGGTTGCAAATGGTAAATATGTACATAAGATCTAAGTCTTCATTGTCATATCGGCGATAGGGGTCTTCATATATCAAGCCATATAAAAAACGTAATCAGCGAGTTTTTATATTGCTTTCGAACCTATTCTAATATATTCGTACAATCCAATAGTTTTAGGCTCATTTTACCCTTTTTGAACCTCGTTTTCATCAGGATCTATGATACAATAAACGTAATTTAAATTAAAGATGAAGGGGTTTTTAATATAGTATATCACCTGTTACGATTTCAGTCGGTAGCAATGTGGCTAGTAAAATAGCAATCCTATTTGTTACAACTCCAACACCATTTTGTATTTGGAAAAAAATATTTTACTTACTTAAGGATTCTCCTCCTTATATAGCATGTTTGCCACGGCTCTATGTCCGGGCTTTCTTTTAACCATGTTTGTTAAGCCTGCTAAATTTACGATCGATATAGTATATGTAGGGGGGGGGGTTTCTTGTCATCGTTAAACTTTAGAGCTTCAAAGTATATATTCGTCGAGTTTGACACCCGTACTATTACAGACATAAAGGAAAACTATAACTAGATAAAAAACCTATTTCAAGTAGTATTAAGGTATTGTAGGGCGTATTCGAACTTTTTGTAATGCGTAACGACTTGCTGGACTTGTTAACGTAATATGTCTTCGTGAACTGCTGTATGCCCCATTGTCTATTGGTAAACCGATAGCTTATAAAACATATAATTAAAAGGATACATTTCAATTTCTTAATCATGTCTTTAATTTAATAAATAAGACCACTTAATGGTATTCTAGTTTAGAAATTAACAGGTAAAATGAACATCATATTCGAAGTAACTTTGAAAATCATCGTAAATCTCTCGAAAACAAACACAATTCGTCAAGTACCAAAGGTAATAATCCTCAGCTTAACCAGTAAGGATACTACGAAACAACAAGTGAAAGCCTAGCAATTTAACTGTTGGAATAGTACTACATGCAGTGCAGTAGGTCAACTTTACTTACAGTAAAGTTGACTGTACTGCAAGTTGAGTATATTGTCTGTGGACTTACCGCATTGGGTGTAAGTCGAATGCAGTACGCTGCACTTCACTCTAGGGCACGTGACAAGCAATTGGCTATACAAATTACAGTGTAGACCGGCTAGCGGCCTGCCAAACCTAGAACAATACATCCACTACTTGACCAATGCAATGCTACTGTTACTTCGACCACGATTCGAATCGACAACGTTGTAACGATCTAAGGCCCTACCAACACTGATCAGTATTTATTGGGTTAAGCACATATTAGCTAAGTAGAAGAAAAAGCTACTTTCCGGTTATGCTCTACGGCTACGGCGGTTAGAGTTCACTCTAGGGTACGGGACAAGCAATTGACCATACAAATTACAGTGCAGACCGGCTAGCGGTCTGCCAAACCTTGAACAATACATCCACCACTTGACCAATGCAATACTACTGTTACTTCGACCACGATTCGAATCGACAACGTTGTAACAATTTAATGTTATGACCCAAGGGCCAATTGCAGGTAATGAAACAGGTCAGCGGTCGGCTGCGCCATTAAGAGCCTGATGTCCAACACATCAAGCGGGGAACATCTCTTATGTCAGCAACCCAGGGTTAGGGTTAACGCACGGACGCATAGGATATGTTGGATATCTTGCTATCAAAGCTATCCAGTACTGAAGATGATATGAAGGCACGGATATATAAGGACATGGTCATCAACACATGGATAGTATTTCCTTCATAGCTCTTCAGTTGTCAATCTAAGTATTCAGTCTACACATCTGAATATCCTCACGGCTTTTGATCATTACTTGCATGGTCGCGATATTGTTTACTCAGCACCTTTGCTACCTTCTTGATAACATAAACCCTTTGACACCTTCTATATACTCACGGGTATTTAGTGTGATCATTATATCTAAGACCCTATCAACACTAATCAGTATTTGTTGGGTTAAACATATATTAGCTAAGTAGAAGAAAAGACTATTTTCTAATTACGTTCTACAGCTACAGCGGTTGGAGTAGAGGAATTATTTTTGCGAAAAGCCTCTATTAGTACTGTGTTAGTCTCACAACAGCAGGAAACCAGAGAAGTTTTTTTGGTTATGTCAGTCTCAAAACGGAAATATAGAAGTTAGCGACGGTATTACTATTGAAAACACTAAGAACTTTTCATTAATCCTTCTTAAAGAGCGTTAAGATTGACCGCTAAAAGTCTTAGTTTGGCAAGTTAGTAAACGGATGAGTTAGTACTACTACAAGTACTACTACTATAAAAACAACCAAGTCCTACGGCTAAATAACTACAACAAATAACCTTCGCCCCATATCACTAATAAACGACTTTCAACCTTGCCCTTTATACCAAACCTTTGCTTCTATTTCACTCTTCTTACTTCCTCCACGCCAATTTAATCGCAAAGATTGCTATTCTAAGCGAAAACACCAAGAATTATCAAGTTGCGTCAAAAAAACTACGTCGTATAACACAATGCCAAGCCGCTAAGTTCTCATACAACTTTACGTCAAAATACCAAATCTCTCACCCTACGCATTCCATACAAGCAAACAAGTTAATATGTCTACCGTAAGCGCTTACTTTAAAGCTATCACCGACACCGTTACGAATAAGTAATCAAAACGCTCGACGCTACTTTTACTAAATACTATAACTGTAACCTTTAAGAGGAAGATGTTAACGAAAACCCGACCGAAGAGTACCTAATTAACTTCGTCGACTATTATATCGTTAATTATAGCAATACTAACGACCCTAATCACTTCTTTAGCAACTTTCGTAACCTTTTTGGCGACTGGATTATTAATATGTGGATTTTATTTCAAAAATAGATTAAGTTGAGGATTAAAGCAGAACTTAAACGGTAAAAAGTTTATATACTACTACAAGGCACTATAAAGCTATCGTAAAAGCTTTTTGACTTAGCCTAGCTTTTGAAACGCCTTTATGAACCACAACTTAAGGAAAAGAGTGTTAAGGAATCTTACTGCCCTTATATGCGATCTAAAGGACTTTCCCTTTACTTTTAGCTAAATTAAGACTTATTACACGACAGCGATAGGGAATCTGTTAACTTACTTGGCAGCTTAGCACCCCTACGTGATAGTACAAAGTATGCTTTTAGTGGTAGGAGAGTGCGTAAAGCAAGGGCCACCAACACAGTTAGAGGTATTGATATTAGTGCTTTTCACCAGTCAATTAAATAAGATCGTTAGCCTTTCCAGAACCTTTAAGTACCTATCGCCTCCTAGTAATTTAATCTATAGCTCTTTTAAGAACCTTCCCCTTTTAAGTTTCCTTATGCGTGAAAACCCACTACAGGTTTTATCATAGGACTTTACCCTTTGGACTAGGCGACTGGTAATTACTATTAACACCTTGCCTCAGAAGCTTTAAAGCCTAAACTGCCAGAAAATACTATTTAAAACTAGGAAAACTATCGGGACCTTCCTCCAAAATTTATTAATATGGTTAATATTAATTTTTAGTTGTTTGCGGACTTTACTTAAATATGAAACGATGTAAAGAAATATGACGGGAAGCCTTACAAACTTTTCAACACCAAAATAATACTCTTTCTGAATATTTACAAGTGAATGAAGTTTCCCCCTTCAGGTTTTTATTTATTATTCCTCAGAATCTTTACAGAGCATGCTAGAGACTATTATTTAAACTTTATTACTGGAGCTACCACTTTTCGCGAGATCTATGATGGCATAAAGAGTCACTTCGAGAAAATTGACGGCCTTTTTCTACGAAAAGCTATTTAACTTATGCTGTTAACGTATTTTGAAAGATAAAACGTTACAATTTTTAAGTTCAGGTGTTAATAGAGATTTATCGTTACAATGTAGTCGATTCGAATCACTGTAGTCGAATTAACTAGTGCAGCGTTGATATTATTGATGTGTAAATTCTAAGTTTGGCAGATCGCTAACCGGTTTGCATACTAATTTATATAGTTAAATGCTTTGGCTTGTACCCCACTTTGAAGTGGGCACCTATTGCACCACACTTCTAGTGCAGTCCTATAAACTACAGTCAATTTGTAAAACATACAATCAATTTTATTACAAATAAATTTAACTTGACTATACTGTATTTAACTGTTATTCCAATACTGGCGGCTATTTGTTCTGTGCCTATACGCTAGCATAGCCTACCATTAATTGATGGTAACCTTTGAAATCCCTATTCAATGTGTAAGCCAACAACAAGCCAAATCCCTATCAATTCCAATTAATCTATACTGGAATCAACTTCAATTACGTCTCCTTGTGACCCTTTTGCCTCACCCTTCCGAGACCTCTGTTTCTCAAATTCCGTACACAGATCTTTCGCCCAAAACCTGTGCAAATCAGGTACACCACTAATTACGTACCTTTCATCAGTATTTTAAACTTCTACCATCGCTACTATTGCCGTGACGGACTTCTAGTTTGCCCAGGCAACCTTGTTCCTCCATGTCATGTGCTAGGAGGTCTACATATCCCTCGATTCGTATGGTTAGCGTATTGCTACCCACAAACTTTTTTAAAGCATTATTAGGGGTAGCCTTAGTTATGGTATTAGTAGTGTTATCTTTAACGTCAATCTACCGAAATTTATCGATTTTCCGCGCTTCGTATATCCCTTTTAAAGCTATTATATCTATTATTTGATGTTTTTAATTAGTCATACCTAGCCTTAATAAGTATTCGTAAAAACTTCGGAAGTTGGTATACATTATAACAGGTATCAATGGCAATTCCAGTCATTCAGTGGTAATTTTTAATATATAGTTAGTTATTATGCCGATGTTAAAGCCTAATATTATGCCGAAAACTTTCGAGGCTAATAAACTTCAGGTTATACATTGATACTTAACGAATATACAGTATATAAAGTTTCTGGTAGTTGTAAATTTCCTTTTAAATTTATCGGCGTTAACGAATATTATTAGATAGCTGATTTGCGATGTAAAGCTAGTATTATTGGTAAATAACCCGTTTGCAAAAATTGTTAACTTCGCCTTCGTTACATTTAGAAAAACTATATTGATTTATTTGTTTCTATGGTTGATTTATTATTAAATCCACATATTTAATTTAATTTTTTTTTTCATTTTGTAGATTTAATTTCTATATTATAATAGCAAGGTCGTATAATGTCTTTGAATTGATATAACGTGGCAATGTAAGCTACATAGGTTTTTCACTTTCAATGTTTCTGTAATCTTACCTCGTTGGTTTTATCGATAATTATTAGGCTTATAACTTTCCCCTTGTATCTTAAGTTAATATAAATACTGTTTTTAACCTTAAAACTATAAATTTAAAGCAACAATTTATGAAATTTAAGTTATGTACCTTTAACCAACGTCTCAACCGGTTTCAAATTTTTAAAGGCCTAAATTTTCGATAACGCGCTATTTCACCATTAAAAACCTAAATGTTATTGAGGAAAAATATATCGTTTATTTATATACCTATGATATTACAATCATTTCTTTTATAATTAACAGGTACAGATTAAATGTTAAAATTTTTATACCTAACTTGTTTTTAAAGTACGCCTGGTACGTTAGAAACCAGCGGATTCCTACTTCGGTTAATCCGTAGAAAGGTTAATATAATGTATTATCGTATTAGTCGGAAATTTATCCTTTGTTTTTTTTAGCAGTTTTAGTAATACAATCCGTTCCAAATCGATGGTAAACTATGTAGACGTTAACGTAATATCCCCGCAATGAAATATAAACTAACCTTTTATGCTAATAGTTGAATGAATAATAATAGCAACAATTAAACTTAAACTAATTTTTTTAAATTATAAACGACTAAATAAGGATTTCATTCTTACTTTTATTCCCGTATCTTTAAGCGATTAACCATGATGTTTTATATAGCCTATCCATAGTTTTACCTTGAACTTTGTAAATTATCTTCGACTGAAAAATAGTAACGTTTTGGACCTTAAATTACGTCAATAATATAAATTGTATAACCCCCTATAATAAAAGGCCATCAAGTTCTACCTAACCACTTTACTTAAAAAGTCTGCCCTATATATGAATAATACTTTCTACACGTAATTTAAGTGTTAGTTTTCCGTTCAAATTTTCCTTTTCAAAGCCCCACACCGTTATATACGCCTTTTCGAGCTTGTAATTCTTTTTGCCGTTCTTCTTTTCAATGTATATCCTCCTTTTAAATGGTTGTTCATGCTGTTGAAATTTTATTAGATTATGAATAATCGGCCCTGGAGGGTTATATTGGCTAATTAGCTCGGCTCGAAGGTTATCGATGTTAAGATATTTATTAAAATTAAAAAGCTTGAGTGGTTTTCGATAAAGCTTAGCCTTTATAACTTAGAAAGTTATAGGACTGTTAATAATTTTAATCACTACGTTTAAATTGGTATTATTTAAGACTTCATACAGTCTATGATATTTTCCTCATTCGCGTTACGTAAAGACTTTACTTTAAAGGGGTACTCATAATACGTTTGTTATTTAAAGTTCGTTCTTGGTGTTAAGGGCATTATTAACCTAACGGCGTATTGATTCTTTCCTTAGTTTGTTTAAGGCTTTACTATATACTATAATACGTTGTTAGTTATTTAACAAAGGTAATGACTTAATTATTATACTTAGGTAAGTCCTAAATATTATTAAAGTTATTATAAGTCTATTAAAACCAATAGTATTGTTAACACCTTTTACTGTTATTTAGAACCGCATTTTTTAATTCGTAAAGCTTTTGGTTTTTAGTATAGGAATACTATAGGCCTTTCGTAAAAAGGCTTATACTCTTTGAACTTTATCAATACCCTAATAAACTTTAGCGGATATTTATTTACACTAAATTCCTTTTAATTTTGTACTAACTTAAAACTTTATTATAACAAAGTTGATGTTGGTATTATAAACTAATATATTTCGTAACCCAAAGTACATATTAATCAACAAGGTACGTAATGCCTCTTATATTTCCTTTTACTATAATAGTTTTAAGGAACTTAGCGCCGTAAAAAGCCACAGCAGATTTTGTAACGTGTAATATTAGCTGTCCGTTTAAATGAAACACGTTTACGAAGACTTGTAAGTTAAAGTTTTAGTTTTCCTTAACGTAAAATTAGAACTTAAGGAGGCTTATAAATATATTTGATAGTGATAATAATGTCCTATAAATACTTTTAACGTTAACAAATTTATATTTTTGGAACGAGTTACCTTTAAAACATCTGTTAATTGCCAGGTAATTGAACTCACAATATAATTGATGAAATTCAACCTCCGTTAGGTTTAACACTATTACCTTTAGTCTTTAAAGGTGAAAAAAAAAGTGCTCCTACTTAAACCTAAGTAAAAACCTTTTGCCGGCTTTAACTTATATTAATTGAATAGTTTAAATATTAATATGAACGCCGAAGTTTTTCATATATTTTAGGTAAAGCAGGAAAAGGGTAAAGGATTTTAAGATGTAGAAAATAATAGGTCGGATAACAATTTTTACCGTTGTTGATTCTAGTAAAAATAAATCTTTTCTAAAGTTAAAACTAACTTTAGCTTTATCAATATCCACGTAGTTAAATTCCGTAATAGTATTAGTATTTTTTTGTAACTTGATATATTACGAATAACCGCCTATTTAATACCATATCGCCCTTGTATCTAATATAATCCCCTAAAAAATTATTTCGCGTAGAGTTTTCGAATAGTAAAAAGATGTATAGGGCTATGGTTTTTATCGTTATATCGGCGGTAAGGGTTTTTACTTATAAGGAGGTATAAAAAGCCGTAATCGGTTAGTTATTACGTTAATTTTAGATTAGTACTAGTATTGGTATTTTCGCGTCAACCGATATCCTTTAACTTATTTTTCTCTTTTTCATCTTTGCTTCCTTAAAATTATATAACTTTCTCGATGTATTCTACATTAGAAATAAAAGGGAATTGGGTATAATATATTATCTGCTTTATTTCACGCTCGGTAACAGTATAACGTGTTAACTATCAGCTTTATTTGCTATAAATCCAATATTTCTTTATTTTTAAGGTAAATTAGTTTAGGCGGTTCAAAGACCTTAAGAACGAAAACAAGAATACCTTTATTTGTAGGTAAAGGTCTAGACCTTCTGTTCACTATACTGGCTGGGCCTTTCGTATAATTGATTAATATAATACGAATGGAAATTTTCTTCTTCCTTATTATTAAATTCCTGAGCTTAAGAGTATATACTAGTCGAGTCAGAAACTCGAATGGTTACGGTAGCTAACGAGAAATGTAATTATGCAAAAAACCATTTACAGGTAATATTAGGATATTAAAAGGCGCATTCGAACTTTTTTTAACCCGTAATTAATTGCCGAACCTATTTCCGTAAGGTACCGTAGCCAGCGTTTACGCTTTCTATTTTTTATTGGCAAAATATAAGCTCATTAAACATTTAATTAAGGATTTTTTCTCGCTTTTCACCTTTTTCTTATAATTTAATATATAAAACCACTTAATAATTTTCTAGTCGATGTAATAATAGGTAAAGTTAATACTGTATTCGAAATAAATATTTAAGTTATAATAATTTTCATGAAAGGAAAAACGATCTATTAGGTACCGGAAATAGTAATCCTCGGCTTAGCCGGTAGGAATATCGAGAAAAAACAAGTGAAAATCTGGAAATTTAACCATTAATTGGCGGCAGATGTTAAAAAATGCGCGTAAATTAACGTTGAGGATATTATATAGCTTACCGTTATAATTTTCATTTCCTCTCCAAATATTAACTAACGTAATAATTGCTGTATAATCTCTATTCACCAGAGGAACGTGTCGAATGGAAGCGGTAATATATTGATCGTGAAGACCTTTTATATATTTTAACTAGGGAAAATAATAAGGTTGTTATTAGTATTAGTAGGCAGGATAATTACCTTTGGTAAAGTTTGGAAAAAAAAAGCTAATAATATTGCTTATGGTAGGCTCGCGTATAAAGCCGAGTTTTCCTTGATTTTGCTTTTGAAATTAGACGTATTAAAAAGCTTGGGAGAAATAGGTTTAAGGGTTTCCATCGAGGGGGACTTGATATTAATTCTCTTAGTATTAAGGGGTCCGTTGAGGTTCCTGTTTAATTAACTGGTGGATTTAAGAGCTTATGGAGTATAGGTTTATTGATTTTTCACGTTTATTTATTTAAGCTTAAGCAAGTCCTTACAAACTTATGTATAGTCATTAGGAGTTGTTGTTGTTAGCAATCCTTTTTTACGTTTAGTTAAGATCTATTAACGGCTTTTATCCATGGTATATTCGTAAAGTATATCGATGAGGTTACCTTCTTTACCGACTTTCGAGGATAGTAAAATCTTTCGTTTATGTAAATCAATCCTTAACTTTAACTTTACCAACCTTTTGGTTTTTTCTATACATAATAAGGGTTTAGTTCCTAAAAGAAATCGATATATTCGAGAAAAAACTTCAACGTTCGTATCCTAATTGTTGTAATTAACGTCGATAATAAAGTGGCTAACGTAATTGATAAGTTATTTAAAGGTAAAGTCTTTAGTAATATCACCAAATCAGAGTTTTAAGTCATATTATTTTTCGAAAATACCGTTAAAAGCCCTAATTACCCCCTTTCTAATAAGGTTAGTAATAGCTTTAAAATAAGTTCTGGCTGTAGCCATATTAATGTTCTGGCTTATATAAAACGTGTAAGGCGTATAGGGTAAGGGACTTGGTAATCTTAAGCGTATGAGACTTGATTTTTTTTATGTAAAGTCGTGTGAAAACTTGGAGACTTTATAATTTAGCGTAAGGTAGCGCGACGTAGCTTTCTTAACGCGACTTGGCGATTTTTCGTATTTTTGTTCCGAGTAGCGAACTTAACAATTAAGGTAGCATAAAGAGTGAAAAAAGTAAGGTAGGGCAAAGGTTTGGTATGGAGGGTAAGGTTGAAAGTCTTTTGTAGTAGTAAAGGTCGAAGGTTATTTATTGTTTTAGCCGTAGGAATTAGTCGTTTTTCTGTAGTAATAACACCCATAGTAGTACTAACTTAGCCGTTTACTAATTTGCCGAACTTTAAGACTTCTAATAGTTAATCCTAACGTCTTTAAAAAGATTAATAAAGATTTCTTAGTGTTTTCGATAGCGATATCATCGCTACCTTTAAATTGCCATAAAACCCAATGCAACCTAAAAGTCTTTTTAAATTACTATCGTTAAAACCGACGTAATAGTAAAGGCTCTTCGTAAAACATTTTCCTCTACCTTACGAAATTGCAAAGCGTAACCGGAAAGCAACCTTTTCTTTTACTTAGCTAATCTGTACTTAACCTAATAAGTATTGATTAGTATTGGTAGATCTTTATCGTTGTAACGTAATCGATTTGAATGACTGTAGTCGAAGTACTTAGTGTTGCGTTAATATTGTTGATTGATATGTAAGTTCTAAGTTTAGTAGACCGCTAGCTGGTCTACACACTAATTTGTATAGCTAAACATTTTGGTCTGTACCCCACTTTGAAGTGGGCAACTACTGTACTACATTTTCAGTACAGTCTCACAAACTACAGTCAATTTGCAGTACGTACAATAAACTTCAATACAAGTAGAGTTAACTTGACTGTATTTAATTTGACAGTTATTTCAACACGAGAATAGTTTACGAAGTTGAAGATAAACACATAAACTGGTTATTCAAAAAGTTTTGACTGATTTCTTTAGGATACTGTGATAATAATAAAGATTAAACCTTTACTTAATCATTTACAATCCAGAAGATTAACTTACGTTTGATCGTCGTAATTACTGCAAGTTGAACAATTAGCGCACACAGTGAGTTCCTATTTAATAGCCGTAATATAACATAAGTGTGTACGAAGTTTGCCACCAATTTTCAATGGATTGTATTATTTAAAATGCCGAAAAACAAGGGAATATATTTGCGGTTGACACGGTAATACGTTATATTAAACCTCTATACCGGTACCCGAGGTAGGTATTCATTGGTTCCAAATGTATTAAATGTACCTTATAAGGAGATTAGGTATAAAAACTTCAACATTTAACATGTGTTGGTTAATTACGTAGGGAGACGATTTTGGTATTGTGGGTATACAAATTAACTATACTTTTTCTCTCGAAAATATTCAATTTTTGGTGGCGGAATAAGGTGCTGTCAAAAGGTCAGGCCTTTTATATTGTAAGTCAATGAAAACATTAGCCTAAGATATATAATTTAATTCCAATAATTCATTGATGCGTATTCATAATGTTACAATAAGCGATAATATATGTAATACATATATTAGCTTACGTTAAAAGGAGTAAGTTATAAATCTGACGATGGCTAACAAGGATTATAAGGCAATATTATAACAATATCTAGAGTAAAATTCTTGTATAGCTTATATTATCAAGTTATACTAATAAGAGATATTTTAAGACCTGTTAATTTCTATACAAACGTAGGAATCATAAAATAAAGAGTTTGAAAGCTGAAGAAAAAAAAATATAATAATAAATGAATAATTTGAGGGGAAAACATTAATATATATTTGGTTAATTTAATAATGGAGAAGTTAATAATCTTTCAAAACGGCTTTTTTTTAATAATATCAACTTTACATCGTAAATCGTTTTTCTAATAATACTTGTTAACGAGAAAAGACTTAATAAGAAATTTATGATTATAAAGAACCATGTATATTGAATATTTGCTAAGCATAAACGTATATCACGAAACGTATCAACTTTAAAGTTTAGGGTATAATGAAAGGCTTCAATATAGGTATTATTACTAACCTTACCTTAAGGATAATTAATGAATGACTGTGATTATTTCCGATACTTATAGTAATATATATATATATATGTATTCTTTAAGCATTTACGAGTATTTATTAAAAATTTGCATAACTAATCAAAATGTTCAATAACAAATGTGAGGTTTTCAAAAAAGTATACAAATCTCGAGAAATGGATTGGTTCTAGTGAATGACTGGTAAAAATAATTCCGTTAATATTATAATTAAAGCCGCATGCAATAACGCCTTAAAATAGTTTATAGACAATAATATATTCATTGTACTAATTGAGGGTTCAGTGGACCACCCGATATGTAACGTTGAAAAATAAGGATACTGAAGAAAACTTAAAAATTGCGAAGGTAATGGTTATAGTAATAATAGGTAGAATTTTAGGTAAAAGGTATGAAATTAGTAGAATACGTAATACGCATAAGTTTGTAACAAAAAACCTGTGTATGGGAGTTAAAATACGGAGGAATCGGAGATGTATGTTAAAAAGCCGTAATTAATTTCAATTTCAGTGCAGATTAACTATAATCAACAGAAATTTGGCTTGTATATTGAGGTGAGATTTCAAAGATGACAACTAATTGGTAGTTGGCTACACTAAGGTAAAGGCACAAAATAAAAAGCCGCTAGTATTGAAAAAGCAATCAAATAAAATACAGTCATATCAACTATACTTATAGTTAGTTGATTATACTGACTGCAAATTGACTGCAGTTTGTGGGATCAATTGCAAGTCTAGTGCAGTAGGTACCCACTTTAAAGTGGGGCATAAGCTAAAGAATTTAGTCATACAAATTAGCGTGCAAACTAGTTAGCAGTCTGCCAAACTTAGAACTTCCAACTTATTAGAACTAATTTCAATACAGTACCAGTTATTCCGACTACAATAATTTGAATTTACAATGTTACAATAATAAAGACCTACCAACATCTACCTTATAATTATATCAAGCGTAACTGGAAAGAAGCCTTTTCTTATACTTAGCGAATTTGTACTTAATTTAATACATATTGATTAATGTTGGTATAATTTTAGAAGATGCAACATTGTCGATTCTAATTGTTCAAAGTAATAGTTGTATTATATAGTTAAGTAATGAATGTATTGTTTTAGGTTTAGTAGACTGCTAGTCGATTTGCACACTAATTTATATAGTCAATTTCTTAGCACGTGTTCTAGTATGAAGTGGGCGCATACTGTACTTGACTTGCACTCTACATAATAGATCTATAAAACAATACACTCAATTTACAGTAAATATAGTCAACTTTACTTGTAATTAAAGTTGACTTACTGCATTGCAATTACTATTGTTCCAACAATATTACATTCATCGTATAACTAGAAGTGGTATTTCACATATTTAGCATTACGTAATATTAAATAAAACCATTGGATAACGAATTCCGAGCATTAAATAAGCGTTTTAATTAGTAGATTGAAAAACCGAAACGTAACTTACGTTTCGTACCCCTTAATATCCAGATAGCAAATCTATTCATTATTATCAATAGTTCATTTACGAATAATAATGATTACAATTCGTAAATAGGGTTTCTATTAGTTATCGGTAATAGAATACCAGATAGAAATAGATTTACTTTATATAATATTATTATTGATTGAAATTAACTAAGTGTAAACGAGTTATATAGAGCGTTCTTACTCCACAAATTGATGAAATGGTGAAAGACTTTAATTTTGGTATTATTATAGCGATAACGGTTGTCATAATTATTTTAGGCCTTAAAATAAAAACCTTCCCTTTGGTAATTTGTATTAACTATTGTTTCCTTCACAAGTACCTCATTAAACTCAGTACTACAAACGAAAAACGTTTTATGATCGATATTTATAGCTTTACGCGAATTGTTTGAGCGTCGCGAAATTGAAAAAATGAGATAAATCGAACGGAATGAGAATTGAGTGAATACAATCATGAAAAATATATTGAATAATGTATTCAAATCGTTTGTATTGACAAATACTTTTTTTTGTTAACGTTATTAGATAAGGTATGCGATTGAACCCCTAACGGGCCATATTTTGAAACTTTTCTACGAGTTTTATAATTCACGTCTACAATTAATAGATTTTATTTCATTAAATAATGTTTTTCCTATCCCACCAATATATTCATACTTTTTATACTTACTATTCACGATTTTATTCGTTTATTTTTTTTGCATTTATTATGTTTTATTTATGTTTCAATTATGTTTTATTTATGGTACGAATTTCGTTCAAAATATAATTTTATTTGTATGTTTGTCTATGTATGAGCCGATTTCAACCGGTAAAATATAAATGTAGGTAGTTATGTGCTATCGAATAAGAATGAGAAGGGGGAATGAGCGGCTTCGTTACCATCGTTATTGTCGCCTTCTTTATCGCTATCGTTGTCGTTATCACTGTTGTTATTATCGATGCTATTGCTAGCGTCGTTGTCTTGATAAGACTTAAGCATCCTCTGAGTCTTAAGTTATATGCCTTTGTATAAAGCGTATTAGACGAGGTTTCCCCCCTTACAACAATATACGAAAACGTCATCGAACGAATTTGTATTAAATGAATATAAACCAACCCGTTAAACGATAAGAACGGTCGCCGTTTTCATTAACCGCCTATTAATACCTAGCGAAAAATTTAGTACAAATTTTGTATTACATATTAAAAGAATAAACATTGAATAAAAAAGCCCTAGGTTACGTATTGAATAAATGTGCCATTTCCCGTATAAATGATAGGTGGGTAAAAAAGCCTTGGTGAAGGGTTCTTATATTACCGGCATGGGGGCGTACTCTTCGCCGCTCTGCTTATAGTAATGGTAACGAGCTGATGCGCCTCTATTTTAACGGTATTCACCAAAAGATTCACTCATACCAACCAACGCAACGTACGGTATATAGAATGTGAATATAAGCGGCCCGGGGGCGTTTACCCTAATATGCCGCTTTAATGTTTTACATGTTAAAGCGGCCTTACGGCGTATCTAGACAAGGCGTACTTCAAGGCGGCGGGACCGTTCGGCTATTTCCGTCTCGTTTACGTTTATTATCTTTCTACCATACTTTGAATACTATACTGTCTTCTTCGTACGTTAACGTCAAGACCTAACCGATAATCGGCGATTTAATTAATTGGCACGGTTGAATTGGAAGTTTGCACAAGTCTGTAGTGGAAGACTTGCATGTAGGAGTTGAGGAAGCTGGAACTCGGAACAGAAGGAAAAAAAGGAGGTAATTGGAATTAATTTAACTGCGGAATTAACAGGGGTCTAGCCAATTAACGAAAAGGCATTTTAGAGGTTACCGGAACTAAATAACTGACCACACAGACGTACACGCACAAAATAAAAATCCGTCAGTATTGAAACAGTAGTAATTACAATGCAGTCAGTCGACGTAATTTAACTCTATTAACTGCAAGTTAAGTGTATTGTTTTGTAGGTTAACTGTATTCACTGTAAAGTCAAGTATAGTATATGCCTACTTCAGACTAGGGCACCGGCCAAGCAATTAGCCATACAAATTAGTGTGCAGACCGGCTAGCGGTTTGCCAAACCTAGAGTAATACATCCACCACTTGACCACGCAATACTACTGTTCGAACGATTCGAATCGACAACGTTGCAACGTCTCAAGGTCTATCATTGGCAAGGCCTATCAACATCATATTTTCACTTAAGTATAGGTTTAAACCTATTTTTGTTATAAAATCGTATATTTAAGGACGCGGGACAAGCGTTAACCTGAAGTAATTCAGGTGTAGATTGGCTAGCGGTTTGCCAAATGTGAAACTTGCAACTGAGAACTTGAAAAATGATGGGAACACGTGCCAAATCTTCCCATCTTCATTGGGGTTCTCGTTTCTCCACCGTATATCCCACTTTTTCGTTTTTTGTGTTTCCCCGCAAGATTAGGGCGAAGTTCGGCAGTGGCATTTTCAGCAAGCCTACGCCATTCTTGCAACTTGCTTGTATGGAAGTGGCTACCAAGGCGTGGAAGGATTCAAAAGGACGGCACTTCTAGATTCTAGTTGTGGATGTCTAATGGTTCGATTACTTCTAAATTAATTGAATGACTAGCCATACAAATAAACATGCAAGCCAAGTCAGATTAAGTAGTGCGGAGGTCGAGATGGACGTATACCGTCCAGGAAGCAACTTCGCACCGAGCAAGTAGACCGCAGGCAACGCCACTCTTGCCAATCTAAGAGTAGACGCACGGAGCTCCGCTGGGTGACACCTGCTTCGCCTTGATCTCAAACCTGATTCCTCCCTCCTTGCCGATCATCGAGGAGTAGGACTTCTCGGGGTAGATGAAGAACGACCCCGGATACTCCATGTCTTTGTAGGCCAGGAACTGCCTGTCCGACGTGTCGTGCCCGTTCACGTACAGGTAGAGAGCGTCCTGCTCCGCACCAATGAGCGTGAAGCCCTCACCGGGCTTGACAGTTGAATCGAGACCAGCGAGGGCCAAAAGACCGTCGGCAAAACCTGTGTTGTCGATGTAGGCTGCAGAACAATGTCAACCACGCTGCTGCACCTAGTGGGGCCGTTTGCAATATCTCCAAGCGACAGAACGTACCGTGTTGCTGGTGTGATTGTCCATTGTTGTAGACTCCCATGAGGGTCGAGGGGCCGAGGTTTACGGCAGGCGAAACGTCGCCGCAGGTGGAGTTGGACTGGCCGCCGATTTTCCAGAAATACTCAATGACCTTCAGGTCGACGCCGTGGAAGGGTTGGCCGGGAGCGTGGGCGTAGAGGGTGTAGTACTGATCCGCGGCCAGGGCTCCGCTCACGCTGGCGAGCACAGCAGCGAATGTGAAGGCCTTCATGTTGATGGGAAAGAGGGGGGAGTTGGGTAGAAGGTGTATTAGATATTGCTACGGGTGAGTTGATTGGTCCCCCGATGATTAAATCTGTGCCTTTGAAAATGACTGGGCTGGTGAGTCGGTGGTCCTGGGGACATTTATACACATTGGTTGTTTCTAAAACGAGAATCTTACCAAGCAATATCCACCACCGAGTGCCTCGTATCCGCGCTAAAAAGGTATTTTTTACTTTGGACACGCATGGCGAGGCCAGTCAGTCATGTGAAAGTGCTTTCACGAATCTTCATGTACCAGGGCAGCCAAGGCAACAGGGGCAACCAAGCTGTGGAACATAAATAACTGATACGAGTAGTAAACAATTCTATGCATACTTAGTAGAATAGCTTCATTGCTCTATACAAACGTTTGTAGACATGCCATCATCAAGAATTCAATGCAGAGTAAGTGCGGATTGCAGGGTGTGCAGGGTGCAGGGTAAGCGGAACTCAGTGGCCACTTGTAACTTCACTTTTAACTTCACCAGGCAAGGCGTGGACCCGAAAGGAGACTGTCGGGAAACTGTTGAGCTTATGATGCGAAGCCTCGCAAAGAGGCAAAGCCGAGCTCGTGATGATATTATGGGCCTCTCACTTCGTACTCAAGACACCGTCGTTCAGACAAGTACGAGCGACGGGATTACGGAGACACCTGTTTTTGAGGAGATCCTGCATATTTGTAATTAGCTGCCAGCCTGCGCTGTGACGTAAGTTCTCAATTGTGTGACCATTGTCAATTGTGATTGCGTATGCAAGCAAGTGGAGTGCCTAATTCAACATGGGGTATGGGCCAAGTTTTAACCCATAATAACTTAGGCGCAAACTAGCTAGCGGTCTGTCAAACGTAAAACTTGCCGTTTACATTAATTAACATAATACCGCAAGTTACTTCGACTACGATTAAGATCGATTACGTTTGAGAACCAATATTTACCAACAATAATTAATATATAGCTAAATTAAACACGTATAAACTAGTTGAAAGAAAAATTCAATACTTGTTGAAGTATTTAGCAACTTAAAAGAAGAATACTTGCTACATAATTTTGCGGATTAAAGCTAACTTTGTAAACATCGAAAAAAGCCTTTTTGATTGCAATTACCAGTTCAAAAGGAGCATCATAACCTCTTAATAACGTTCAAATATCTTAATAAAGTTTATTTTATAGAAAAGTTGCTTAGAATATATCATTCAAATTTGAAGAAATCGCCGAAATACATAAAGAAAAATACTACTAAAAATGTTAAATTCCTTACATAGAGCTACATATCTTTCTCAATAAAAACAACAAATATTTTAGTGTTGAGAAATGAAAAAAAAAAAACTCAAAAACCATCGAAATATCCGTGAATAATAATGAAACTATCGTGGAAATAAAAGCCATTAACAAGTCAAAAACATCGTCTAACCAAGATGTTTCTAAAATATTATAGGATATAAATGTTATAAACTAATTTATCAAATAAGACTTAACTAATGTTATAGTTTAGTAAATCATTAATATAGATCATAGAAAAAAATACTTTTCAAAGTGCATTTAAACTATAGAGTAAATAGCATGAAAAACCGCTAAATCGATCCTTAAAGGCGAACTTAAAGACCGATTTTTTCTCCTGAAAAATTAGTGTTTTTTCAATATACTTTTGGATTAAGAAACTATAAAGAAAACCCTTGGATAACTCGAGAAAAACAAAGAAGAAACATTACTCTCGGTGATAGCTTATTGAAAGAAAACAAACGCCCATATACAGGTTTTAAAAACCCAGTCTTCAACATACAAACCTTAAAAATGAACGCTGAAAATACCCGGCACCAAAACAAAACGGCTGCGAATTAAACTAATAGTAAAATATTATATGAAATCCAGGTAAATATAATTATAAACACGTGTTGATCTACTAATTCTTGAGGGATGTAACAAAACTCAACTATAAGCTGTCTTTCAGAGAAGGACGTCTAATACTGTTCATAATTCTCAATGAAAAAGAAAGATAAAAGAGAAGTCTTTGTTACCAAGTTGTTTTGCTATAATAGAATATAAGTTATAGGTTAGTTATTTAATTTGTTATACATAGAATTCGGGTTAGTATATAGTTGATTACATGGGTATTAATTCATAATAATGTCTGTAACCTATTCATTATTGGCATCGGTAATGGAGATATTGGTAGTAGCATTGTTAGCATTTATGATTTTACTAAAATAGATTTTTAACAAAAGTATACTTCATTTCATTTTGTTTTTTTCAATGATAGAAATAATATTGTTATCTCGTCTTCCTCTACCTCAATCAATCAACTCCCAAGTAATTTATTATATTTATCATAAATAAGCATACCATTTTTTTCCGTAAATAAAGCAAGTTGTAATTAAATTAAATTAATTAATCCATTAGCTGTTCTTTTATTGGTAGACCTTTATTATTACAACATGGTTTATTGGAATCGTGGTCAAAGTAACTGGTATTACATTGAAAACCATAGTGTTATTATTGTAATTTTGTTAAACTATCAACCGGTTTATACACAAGTTTGTATAAGTTGCAGTTTAGCCTATACCGCACATTAAATTGGATATCAAACGATTGATTGATAGCCATTGTAATCAATTGTTATCCCATTATTGGCGACTTCGTGTTTTGAATATTTGTGTTAATACATTGATTTACTAATTAACGTTAATAGTAGAAGTTCCTTCCATTTTAATGTGCATCACTCTATTAATCACAATTCATTCTATGCTTTAATTATACTACTATTACAAGCATTTAACCTACAGTTCTAAACCTCAACTTTTCTATTCCTAAACGCAAATCCTTTGTATGAACATTATAAGCTTATATGTAACTAATCCAACAATTTCTATTAATAAGTTAAGAAAATTATTTTTCTATAATACTTAGGTTGTTGGAATAGTAGTATTTGCAATACAGTATGTCAACTTTACTTACTATAAAGTTGACTATACTGACTGCAAATTAAGTGTATTGTTTTGTATAGGCTTATTGTATAGGGTATAAGTTGAGTACAGTATGCAACATTTCATACTAGTGTATAAGCCAAGCAATTGATCATATAAATCACTGTATGAACTAGCTAGTAACCTGCTAAGCCTAAAACAATACATTCACCATCTGATTATTATAATACTATTGTTACTTCGACCAATCGAATCGACAATATTGTAACGTTTAAAGTTTCACCAATACTGATGAGTGCTTATTAAATGAAGTACAGATAAGCTAAGTAGAAGAAGAAGCTACTTTCTGGTTACGCTTTACGTGAAATGATGGCTAAGGTAGAGGACAGATTTTTGCGAAAGGCCTTAACTATTGCGTCGGTTTTCATGGCAGTAAGTAGAAAATATTTTTAGGTTACGTTGGTTTTTACGGCATTTTAAAGGTAGTGACAGTATTAATAACAAAAATACTAAGAAATTTTTACTAAAGATTCTTCTTGAAGACTTTAAGATTAACTATCAAAAGTCTTAAAGTTCGTTAAGTTGGTAAACAGCTAGGTTATTATTACTAGAGGTATTATTATCGTAAGTAAAACGACTAAGTTTTACGGCTTACAACTTTAAACTTTCGCCCTATATAATAACAACAAACGACCTTTAACCTTACCCTTTATACTAAACCTTTGCCCTTAATTTACTCTTTTATTTATGCTAATTTAATCGTAAAGTTTGCTTCTTTGAACGAAAACACCAAGAATCGTCAAGTCGCATTAGAAAAAGTTACGCTATACAACCTAACTCCAAGTTACCAAGTTTCCACAAGACTTTAAGCCAAAAACACTAAGCCTTCACGTTTAAAGATTACTAAGTCCCTTACCTTATGCGCTTTACATGTCTTATAAAAACTAAAACTCCAAAATGGGTAATGTTAACACCTACTTTGAAGCTATTACCAACCCTACTGGTAAAAAAGCAATCAAGGTTCTCAGATACTTTTTCGCTAAGTATAATAATCACGACCTGTAGGAATACGATATTAATGAAAACTTAATCGAGTAGAATTTGACTAAATTTATCGGCTGTTATATTTTCGAATATAAAGGCAGCGAAAATCCTGACCGCGTTTTTCGAAAGTATTGTAAGTTTTTTAAAAACTAGATAATTGATATATAAAAGGTGATCCTAAGGATTGTTAAAGCTAAACTAAAGGCTAAATTCGAATGCCGAGGGATTGATATGCCAAAGTAGAACTCAACTAAGATGGTAAAGACCCTTTTCGAGTTGACCTCATTTAAAAAAATACCCTTAAAACCGATTCCTTAAAGTAAAGAGTATTGAGAAACCTTAACGCCCTTATATGCGATCCCGAGAACCTTTTCTTTAACTTTAACTAATTTAAGGCTTTTTATAAGTTAACGATAAAAAACCTATTAATTTACTCGGTAGCTCAAAACCCTAACGCGATAGCGTAAAGTACGCTTTTGGTGGCGGCAAAAAACGTAAAGCAACGGCCGCTAATGCCGCTTAAGAAATTGATGTCATTTTTTTACACTAGTTAATTAAGCAAGATCGTTAAACCTCCTGATATCTTTAGTTTTCTCTTCCCCCTCAATACTTTAATTAAGATTGTTCAGCTATTTAAAAGCTCTTTTACAACAGGTTTACTTATATTCAAGAGCTCACCATAGGTCCTATTACGGGATATGACCCTATAGGTGAGGCGATTAGCAATAATTCTTAATATAATGCCTCGCTAGCTCTGAAACTCGAACTGTTAGGAAATATTATTAATAAGAATTATAATAACTATCGCGACCTACCTCAAAACCCTGTTAAGATAGTTAACATTAACTACAAGCTTTTGAAGGATTTCGCTAAGATTTGAAACGATAAAAAAAATTATAACGGAAAGCTTTATAAACTTTTCGACACAAAAATAATACCCTTTTTAAATATCCGTAAATAAATTGAGGTTCTTCCTTTTGATTTTTACTAACTATTTTCCAGAATCCTTATAGAGTACGCTAGGGATTATTATCTAACGTCTCTAACTCAAGTAACCATCTTTCGCGAAGTTTACAATAATATAAAAAGCTACTTCGAGCACAACGTTCACTTTACCTAATACTATACAAACTAGAATATTATACGATGAATTACAATAATAAAGAAGAAGAAATAGGAGGAAATACTAATGGATACACTTAATTAAATACTTGATAAGTTAATATTGTATCAGTAAGTAATATGGAAAGTCCATGCTGGTAAAACCTTACTTGGCGAGTAGGTACAAACAGTAGTTATAGGTGTTAATAAGTTCGAATGCATTTTATAACGTTTTAATGCTACCTACGAAGGCTTTTCAACTAATTACGTTTTTCGTTTGTAACTATGATAACATGTATATCAAACTCGCTTGGTATATACTCTTAAGCCAGCAATTTCTTTGACGTGGATAAAAAAGACCTTTTAGTGATCAATTAAGTCGATCGTAAGTATGCATACGGGTATCCTTAATGCCCAAAGTTTAGCTTATTGATTATAGACTGGGGGTAGTACCTAATTTAATGCTAATAAAGCTAAAATTGAAGCAGATGTATTAACTATAAGGACTATTGTTGTAATAGTGATGAAAAATGTTAAATTTGAAGTAAGTCTAAATATTAGTTTATTCGGTACTCCTTAGCCGAACGAAAGAATCGAAAGGTAATATATTATATAAAGTATCTTATTACTTTTAAATGTGACTATTTGGATTGAGGCATAGATTTCAAGAACCATAAGTTAATTGACGACGATAATTTCTTTAAGTGGATTGAGTGGCATAAAGATATTGCTTTAAAAACAGTTTAATGAATAGCGGATTATGTTTTACTATATCGTTCAAATAAAGACCCTTACCTTAGACTTACTTAAGCCTCTAACATATTATATACCTTTAACTTTTGTAATTGTTACACGAACCATACGTTTTGGGGTATTATGACAGATATAGAGATAGTAAGGTACTTAATAGGAAGCTATTTATAGTATATAATACTGCGGACAGAAATTATTATATCTATTGAGTTTAATCGTTACGATATTGGCAAGGCTAAAGATATCTTCGGATCACGAGAATAACTATTGTTGTTTGGATAACAGTAATTTAAATTGTTATAACATCGATTACATTTTATATCTTTAATTTACTTTCACTTTTCCTTTTTTGTTTGAAGGATATAAAGACCTTTAGCATTAACGTTGACATTAACGCCGATAAGCTGGTTGAAAACGGATGAATATTTCTTCTCGCCTTCAAGTGAAGGTACTTATGGTTTTATTTTCAAGGTCTTCAAGTAGTAATGTTAAACTTGATAGAGTCAGAGATATGTTAATTATATCGGTGTTTTAATTACTTAGCCGTTGAAAGATTGTTTAAAGTTTTAAAGTTCGTAAGGCATAAAGATGTGAAATACTTTACCTTGAAACCTATAAAAAGGCTTTCTTAGTATTACTAAACGTATATTTCATCCTCCCGAAGATTTAAGATTATATTAAAGGACAATAAGAACTTTAATTACAAGGTTTTGTCCAATGTGTTTTATTCATATAAGAAGCCTGTTTTTCACGTCATTATTTCCGTAATATCTTTTTAGTAAGTCAAATTTCTAATGTCTTTATCGGAAAAAGATACGTAGAAAATACTAAGGATGTTGTGGATTGATACGTACCCAGGCCTACCTAACATCGTTGTTTATAAAACTGGTACTAACTTGACAGTGGGGAAGTTTTAGGAAAATGATAAGATAATAGGTATCCAGTACAAATAGGTGCCTTTAAAGGCCTATTAAAGTATTGTAAAGGTTAAAAGGACATACGCCCTATTTGACCGAATGTATAATATTCTTACACTAGAAATTAAAGGTTTTACAGATCCGGGGGTACGCTTTTAGATGGCGGTAAAGTAACCAAACGATATTATAGACCTTAATGGCTTATTATTAAAGTTATTAGTCTTCAGAGAATATATATGTCTAATAAGTAAATCTCCGTTATTAATAAATACTCAAATGGTTTATAGCTTACAGAAAAGCTTTAAAAGAACTACAGAAGGAATCGGTATGCCGTTAGATTAACGATAACTTTAAAATAGAAAACGGATTTTTAACAATCAACTTATTTACTACATCGTGAGAAATTAAAGTCCTTATATAACGGAAGTTGGATGAATGAAAGGGTATATACAAGACCTTAGGTATCGATAACTTTAAATGAGTTGTTAAAACTGCTAACAATCTTATATTTTTTCGTACCACTTAGGTTTAAACTTATATTAGGGTTATTAAAAATAACGACGTTTAAGCTAAAATAACGAGTTAATACGAGTTTCCTCCATCTGTTATCTATAAGTCGATGAAATGCTGCCGGCGCAGATTAACTCCAAAATAGGAACGTTAAAGAGAATAAATACATAACAAGTTTCATTTAAAATACTGCTTAGGTGAGTAGAAAATAGAAGGATAAGAAGACTTGTAATTAAAGCTTCGAATATAAGGTATTATTAAACCTTTGGGTAAGCCTTTTGAAAAAAGCAATAGGGTCGAAATTAACGATTTACTGACCCAAAAAGTTATACAATTCGTGACGAAGGCTGATTTTAACCTTTAAAGCCCTAATATTACGATTTTCAGGTCGAGGAATATCTACGAAATTGAAGGTAAAACTATGGAGTGGTTGTACAAAAAGTCAAGTTTAATCGTTGAGAGATATAGCAGCGAAAGTCAAGACTGAATCCTTATATAATATCCAATAATTGGAAAGACTAATTAATGTTTAATAGTCGTGTTAGTAATGAGTTTACTAGCTAGGACTAAAGATAAGTTTACGTTTAATAGTCGAGATATAACGTAAGCCTATACGTAGTTAGCAACGGATTTATAACGGATCGTATTACTAGAATTACCATAGGAACAAAGGATTATCTATCCTTTAGAAACAGTAATGCAATATGTCAAGCCTTTATACAGATTAGCTAAAACAGGAGTCCACTAATTCCTAACCTCCCAGTCGTACTTCAAATTATGGTTAGGTATAAAGTCTTTAATATACGACCCTTATTTACTAATAACATAAGAAAAAGACTTCTCTCTAGTAGGTATATAGATTAACGATACCTTTTTCGTCGGAACAGTAAGCTTTATAGTATCGTAATAACAGATGATTAAGGAATTTATGGTTTGGAACTATAAGCCGGTAAAGATATGGGCAAAGTGTATTTAACATAACTTTAACGAATCATTAATTTATATGCTTAGTGCTAATATTAGCTTTAGTTTTTGCTAAAAGAACCAGGGCACTAATTTGGCTACAATCGATAAGACTAATGTGACTAAGGCCTAGAGGTACTTGGAATAGCGTGCCTATAGCAGCTATATTGCTACCATATATTAATTGAAGGCTTTTTACAACCTTTTTATCATAGCGTAGGTAAAAAACTTAATAAGTATCGACTTTAACCAGCTTCATAAAAGGATTAAGTAATAAATATGGAATCTAAACCAATGAATTAATATGGTTTTAATTGACCTACTAAAGGTTAAGTTAATGATTTTTAAAAATAAGTATTTTGTAAATAACATTGACTTGTCTTTATATATCGTCTTTGTAATGATTCTCGTTAATAAAAATAGGCAGGAAACCCAATTTATCATTATTGGTAGTCTAATCAACCAGATATTTGTCAAATACAAGAGAATTATGGGAAGCTTATTGATTATAGAGGTCTATAGAATAATGATAGGCTAAGATTTAGGCATAAAATTATGAAAAACCCTTAACTTTATTGCCAGGTAGCTTAAAAAATTCAAATACCGGTGTTAATCTGTACATTTCAAGGAGCCTATTCGAACGTCTTTCGAAACACGGAATTACTAGCAGAAAACACCTAATAATAGACGTAATAGCATTCCAAGAAGCTTACGAAAGATAAGATATTGATAATTTCAATGGATTAATAGTAAAGATAATCCTAGTCATATTATAATGAAGTAATTAACGAATATGGCTTTTAAATTATTTGTAGATAATAATAGGTTAATTATACGTATCGAGAGCTACGTTAATGAGCCACCCGACAAGTTTAAGTTACCTAACGGTGATTAAAGATATACTAGCAAATTAAAAGACTGTTAGGGGTTGAACTATATTAAATTATTTGATTGAAACGGCTAAAGTAAAAGATTACATAGGTTTATAACGGAAAAACTTTTTATAGGAGTTGATAAAGTCGGACCTCAAAGTTGTAGGTCAATTAATGGAAAATAGAGTTAATTTATATAAAAATGAGTGTATTTGAATACGGAGGTTAATTAAGATTAATAGGGGCTTAGCCAGTTAACGATATCGTAACTTAGTGCTCACCAGAAAAGATTAGTTAACTATACTAGCATACACGCACAAACTAAAAAGCCCTTAATGTTAGAATAATAGTATTTACAATTAAATAGATTAATTATACTTACAGTAAAGTTAATTTTACTGACTGTAAGTTGAGTGTAATATTTTGTGTGAGTTCACTGTATTGGGTGTAAGTTAAGTACAGTATGTTACACTTTATATTATGATAAAGGCCAAGCAATTGTCTATACAAATTACTGTGTAGACCAGCTAGCGATCTGCCAAATCTAAAACAATACATCCACTATCTAACTATTTGAATACTACTATTACATCGATCAATCGAATCGACAACGTTGTAACGTCTAAGCCCTACCAACATACGTAGTGTTTTGGTTTGAAAGAATACATTGATTTGTGTTTATCACGTGGCAACCCATCAATATATCCCTTAATTTAAGTGAATAATATATCAATATGTACATTTTTTTCAAGCTTTGTTGAATGTAATTTTAGTTATAACCTTGATAATGTCGTTTTAATCGTTTTTTCAAATTCGGTAATTTCAAGTTTTTAGTATACCTCTCCTAATACCTTAACCTTTCTATTAAACCTTTCTTTGAATCGTTCTATTTATAGAGTGGTATTTATAAAGGTTACGAAAATTAGTTTAAACAATCATTAGGATACAAAAGAATGTTATTTTTGAATATTAATTTCAAATACACCGTCTTTTGAAACATCATTGAAATCAAATACAGTTTATTCAACTAGAGTGACCGTTAATTTATTGTACTGACTGCAAGGAGACTATATCGTTTATGGGATTGACTGTACTGAAAGCAACTCAAATAAAGTAGGTATTCACTTCAAGTTGGGGTACAAGCTAAGAAATTATCCATAAAAATAAGTATGCAAACCTACTAGTGGTCTACTAATTTAGTAGCAACACATCACTACTTTCAATGCAATATATCAGTCACTTCGACCAGAGATTTGAATCGACTAAATTGAAATATTAAAGATATACTTATACCGTCAGTTATTCTACTGATATCAAATTTAACTTTTATATCATGAATTTCAAAAGCTAAATATATTCCGTTGACCCATTTATGTTTGACAGTTAATAATTTAATAAGGTTATCGGAAATACGAAATTACCAATCGAAATTGTAGTCGTTAACAAGTATTATAAGGAATTCGATTTGCAACGATAAGTTTGCGTTATTTGAAAAGGAAAATCTGCACTGATTATTATTTTAGATGTTGATGAAATTATCTGTATTGTATTAATACCGTCATTCAAGTTATTTGTTTATTCATAAATATATTCATTTTACCTATTAAAGTTATTATTTCACGGTGTTTCAACTTGATTTGTAATTCACAGATTATAAGATACCTAAGGTTAACTGAGCATCCTATTTAAAATATCGTCAAGTTTTTTGCAATGATTATACTAGTTACTCGTAAGTAAATAGAAGGTGTTAAAGGGTTAATATTATTAAGAAGATAGTAGAGAATCTAAGTAAACAATATCAATTACGTTACGTGCTAGTGATTATCAGTAGCTGTTAAGCTATTCAGAGTAATTTGAATACTTGAATTGACGATTTAAAAGTCATAAATGAGATTCTATTCAATTGGTAATGATTGGTTCATGATATATCTGAATCTTTATACGCTTTCAATTCTAACTTACTTTAGTTCATCAATGCTTATTCAAATTTATCTGTACTTATCGGTATTTATCGGTGCTTATTGGTGTTTACTAAGGCTTAGTAAGTACTGGTGGTTTGGAGTCGACCTTAATCTGTAGGAATTACTTAATATGCGGATAACTTAAGAAATGTTCCACTTAATATATTGGACGTCAGATTTTTAATAGCGTAGCTATCTGTGGTTTACTTACAAACCTGTTAATATATTTGGTATATAATATTATCTTTATTTTTAAGTTTTTCGTTCGGAATGATTCTGGTAGGTTGTTTCCCTTCTCTTTTCGGTTGGTTTTCTCAATTTCTCTTGTTGGATTATATTTTTCTCATTCTTCATATCTTGTAAAGTTAAAAAGTCTCATATTATAAGATCCCTTAACACTTTGTTCGATTTATCCTAAAAATGTTTATCTTTCATCAATCTAGATGGTTACAAAGTAATACTGTATTTTTTGTTTTAAAAAGGGGGTTGTTTGTAAGACGTCAGAAAAAGAAAAGAGTTGCGCGTAATATACTAATCGCGGTCGTTTTCGTTATAGATTTTGTTTACTGGTTTGTTTTTCTGTGTTATTTTTTTTTTAGTTTCAGCTCGTTTTCTAACTTTTCGTAGTATCTCGAATTGTGGATTAGCTTTTACGTTTAACTAGTTGCGAGTTCTAACAAGAATAGCTTTTAATGGAGATATAAACTTGTTTAAACGAATTTTTATTTCAATTATCATGGTTAAAGAAACAAAAACGCCTTTTTTAAAAAAGTATAAAGTTGGTAGATAAAAGTTTTGTAAAAAAATTGTAGTTATACTGTTAAGATGGTTTATTAGGTAGTGTTCTAGGTGTTTGCCGAAGTTTTTATCGGTTTTAACTTCAAAATTTTCGTTGTAATTCGCTTATCATAAAAAACCCTGTGGATAACTGGTTTAGATTTCTAGATAATGGGTCATTTAATAATACTATTATAACATATGCTAGTAATTTGAGAAGTTTTTAATGGTTTATTAAGGTGTTTAATATCATTTTTTCGATTTTTTTTATATTAAAAGTCATCGTTCGACATTATAATTCCGTTGGTTCAAGCTGTCAGTAATCTGTAAAAGTCTCAAGTTTAAATCTCAATAAAGTCTTTAGCTATTTCTTACTATAAAATGTTTTTTTATTTTCCGGTATTTTTAAGTGGTTTCAAAGCATATAATAAGGAATTCGTTTGTTTTAATATAATTTCAATATAATCGTATTTTTTTCTATTTTATAAGATATTTGTTGTGTTATCTTTACACTCGAATACACCTTTAACCTCGTATTCTAGTTCGTGATTTTTAAGTGAAATATTTTTGTTAAATTTTTCGTTTAATAGTATTAGTTCTAAAAGTACAATATAAGGGATATTGTGTATTCTTATCTTTAAATATAACAAAAGTTTGTAATTAATATTTTGAAATTTCTGTAAAAATTTGAATAATTTCATTTTTGTTATCATTGGGTTTATCGTTAAGTGATTTGTTTTTGATACTATATAGAAAAAGATAAATTTTATTTCCTTCCTTGACGATGAGTTCCTCAATCCTTTCACGATTTGCGTATTGGGTTATTCTGTTGTTAACGAAGTGAAATTGTTGTTAAATTTCGTTTCAAATTTCCTTTCATTCCTTGATTTTAAACGTAGGTTTGAAAACGTTTCATCCGATAATCTCATCGTAGTAAGCCTTTAACTCGTATCTTCTTTTTAAGTAAAAATGAGATGATTCCGTCGTAAATATACATACGCTATTATATACCAATAACATTATTTGTAACAGTTCAACCTAGTTATTTTACTAATATTTGAGGTAAAATCGTAGGTATTACTTTATAATTTAGTTAATTCATGTTGTTCATCCGTTCTTTCAGGAATGATATTCTGTGTTTTTTTTTATTTCGATTAAAGTTTCATTAAAAATTATCTCTAAAAATTTCAAGTAAAAAGTTTTTCTCTATCGCTAACAATTTCTTCTGGTAATCCGTGATTACTAATAATTCTCTTTAAAAGATATAGACGAGTTTTTCTATATTATTAACCCTTCAATACGAAATAAAGAAAGTGTACTTTATTAATTCACGAATTAAACCGAAAATAATATCGAATATAGTTCTCATTAAAGGTTTTCATAAACTTATTAACTTCATAATTAATTTTTAGTTAGTGAATGATTATATGGCGTCAAGTATTAAAAGTATTTTCAAAAGTCCGTATAGTTTATATATTTTCATTTCATTCCTTTCACAGTTGTTGTAATTTGTTAGGATCGTTTCGATATGTTGTTCGAAGTTAGTGGAACTCCATACTTATTTTAATAGATGAAATATTATAATAGTTTTTTAGTTTTCATACGCCGATACGTTGTAAATTTCTTAAATAAAATTTCTTTTTTTTAGATTGTTATATTACTCAAGTACTTAATATTTAATGTAATTTTAGAAGTTGCATCGAATTTTCCTTTTTCATCAATAAGATTCTCTTAAATATTAGTAGTAAAGATTATGTATTTTCAAAGTTTTTCGTATTGTTTATGGTTTAATCGGAGGTTAAGAACGTCGGCTCTACCGTTTTCCGTTTTTTATGGTAAATAATGTTAAAGTCAAATTGTAAAGGAAATTTCGAATTTCGAGTTTATCAACGATTAAAATCCTGCGTTATCGTAAATTACATTATTTTTTTGTAATTTGTATATATTTTAATCGGGTATATTATGCCGATACGGTAATATTTTTCTTTCGCGTACCCTAATAATTATCATAAGTTCCCTATCATAAATAGGTTAATTAAGCTTTAATCTGTTGAGTTCTTGTGAAAATTTAATAATAGGTTTTAAACGTTTTTCATTATCCTTGTTATGACACAAATAACAGTTGGGTCAGGAAACAGGTCAGCAGGCAGCTGAGTAACCCAGAGCCAGGTGTCCAACACATTAGGTAGGGAACACACATCTCTTAAGTCAGCGACCCAGGGATAGGGTTACTCCTAAGAAGAGTCAGGAAATAGGCATCATAGGCGGGAGACCGCCTATACCGCCTAGCGAAATAAGCAAGTAATCCAGGACTGAAGAGCTGGATATATAAGGAATATACTCTCTAGGCATTTCATAGATTCAGTAGATAGCTCTTTAGTTGTCAATCTAAGTACTCAATCTACACACCTGAATAGCCTAACAGCTAGTGATCATTCTACAGCACGAATACAAATCTTCTTGATATTGCACCTTTGTTACCTTTGCTACCTGACTGCTAACATAAACCCTCTGACACCATCTATCTACTCACGGGTATTTAGTATGATCATTATAATCCTTTTGTCTTAATTAACCATACAATACAAAATACAAGGTATCTGTTTCTATCTCGAAAGGCTTCGTTGGGTCTATGTCTTATAACATAAGTTTTTTTTATAAACTTCTTCTCAAGCGAGTTAAATGTTTCTTATACCTTATTATATATTTACATACTTCATACTTTGAAGCAAGTTATGTAAATAGGATACAAATTCTGCTGTTACTCCATAAATATTACTTTACAAGTTAATATATCTGAGGAAAAACCTAAAGTCTTTAAAGTTTTTTTCAACTATTGCATTGATAAATAGCTTTTAGTTTGTCTTTTTATATTTTGACTTATCCCAGTACAATATTATATTCGAGGTAAACAACCTATTATACGTAAACAACAAAAAATCCGTTCGATTAATAATTTCGCATCTTATAATTTTTGTAATATTTAACTAACATATTGTTAGTATGTATCAAAATCCGGGAAATAAATAAAGATATTGTTCAGGTAAGCGATAACGAAAATATTCAAATATTAGAGGAACACCAAGTTGATTATTTTTTAGAAGAAAGTAGGTAAGTTCATAAGTCTAAAAGATATTATTAAGTATTTATAGTATCTATAGTATATCTGAAACACTATCTTCTCCTTCTTTTCTTCCTTTATCCGGGTTATATTATAAACCTTTTTAAAATCCAACGTTGTAAACCATCCTGATACTTGAAGTCTATCTCCTATTTCTTTAATTCAAGTTAATGTGTACCTATTTTCAATTATAATATCGTTAAACTATCTATAATATATATAAAATCTAAGTCTATTGGTTTTATTGAATACATTTTTTTTTAAATATATAATTAGTAATTTGGTGGGTTTAATGAATTACTTTCCCAGATTTCTGACGAGGTATTTCCAAAGTGTTTCACGTCAATTTATTATTAAATTCATAAATACTCTAAATTCTAGGCGTTTTCCCTTCTTTTACAAGCATCTAGTAATGGTATTACGTATATTCTGGTATAATAGCATCCAATTTCTTTTCAAACACTTATACTACGTGTCGATGTTCCTTTGGAATGTGGTTAAATTTATCAGTCGTTACTGTTTTTACGCTGCTTGCCAAATATATGAGGAATCAGTATTTGTTGATATAGTATTTTGATCGGTTTTAACCGTATCATTAAGGGTCTTTTCAAGTTATTAGTAATTTCTTTATTTGTTCACCAGCTTTAATGCATCCTTTTGTAAATGTATTCCTATATAGATAATCGTTTTCGTATCGAGTATTACCTATTTATATCATCTAGCTGTTTTAGTTCCTTTATTAGGGGTTTGAAGTATTTAAATCCTTTTTTATCCGTCCACTAACATTGTTGTGTTATTTTGTAAATGTATGTAAGTTTATTCAAGCGTTTTTTGTTTTTTTGCTATTTTCGGCTATCATTGGTGATTAAACTTCATTTCATGCTGATAATTACGATCCTTTCTTAGTTAACAACGTTATCCTGAAAAATCTTCCTAACAATTTAATCGATTCAGAAATTCGTAGCCTTTAACTAAAGTAGTCTTGAAGTCAGTTTGTAATATGTTATACCTATAATATCTATAAATATCAAAGTCTTTTTCTATATACTACAACATTAATATGATCAATATTTTTATGGATAATTACATTTTCATTGAAAACCTCTTATTCTTTCATAGTATTATATCTATAGGGTTGTTCCGTCCATAGCTAAAGTATTTTGTGCCCATGAATGATTTCAGATGAAATTTATTTTCTTTATGCGTTCTTATTCATCAACAGGTTTTTACTCTTTTTCGTCAAATTTTACTTTGAGTTTGATGTAAATATAGTCGATTGAACTTATTATACAAATAGATTTACTTAGAACTATTCATCGTTCCATCATGAGCGATCCTTGCCTTTTTCTAAAGGCTTCAATATTTGGTGTTCTTATATCTTCTCGGTTAATATTATTGTAAGTTTTTGATTGTGTCGTTCATAAAAATCCTAATCTTTATATAATTGGTGAATTATATAAATAGGTTGAGTATATTATCTTTATTTTCATATTTTTAGTTGGTATGTGGTTCGTTGGTATAATCGATCTTATTTAATCAGATATAAATATTTTCCGAGTAAATATTTTTATATTTATAGGTTGCTGTATTTTCAGAAATCCAATCGTTAAAATAGTTTCCTTCAATACTAGATTCATTCGAGTTCCCATCATTTATCGTTATATTGTACAGAAGTGCGCGTTTTCTCTAAGCTAATTTTCGCTTTTCTCGAGGTCTTTTAAAAACTATCATAAACCTTTTCTTTTTTCCCGAAAAATTTAATAAATATAAACTCTAATAAAAGGATTCATATTTTTTCACACAGTTTTTTTACTTATTTCGAAAATGGTCTTTCATCTGATAGTAAGTTTCTTTATCATTGTGATAAATTAGCTATTCTATATAAAATCCAAGTTTGCCAATATACGCTATTTCTTTTTCCGAGTGTACTGTGTATAGTTCTTCCAACCAAGTGTTACATAATACTATCGTAGATTTTTATTATTAAAGCTTTGGTGTCGGCTTCGACATTTATTTACATTGATTTATCTTTAATTTGAATTTTATATCATTGGTAAAGACAATTTTATTCATTATATTAAGATGTTGTTGTCATTTTGAAACATATTTTTATTTCGATTTGTGCTATTAATATTCTCGATTAAAACATCATTTTTTTCAGTAATTGTAACAATTTTTCATTTTTAGTTAAAAAGGTGTTTTGCATTGTAAAGCGTTCATTTCCACAAGTTCTGGGTTAGTTATTCCTTTCATAGCGGTACTTTAGTGGTAAGATCGTTCCTATTATGTTTTTCAGTATTAACTTGATAGCGAGATTTCTTGGTATTTGTCGCGGGGTTTCATTTTCTGCGTTCCTACTCACGTTTGAATAAACGGTCATCGATACGAATTGTTTTTGCGATGTATTTCACAAATTCGTCTAATTTATCCTCATTAGATAGTTCATCTTTAATATCATCCTTGAATCTATTATAAAATTAGGATATAAAAGGACTGTCCTTCCATTTGGGGTGAACTAAAATTTATCGAAACTTAATGGTATACTTAGAGGCTAACTGAACCTGCCTCTATTATATAAGTGGTTGTTTCGCGGTTCTGTTTTTGTTTGGATCTTCGAAGGCATCGTTTGTTAATATTTCGAAATTTTCGAAATTTTCAAATAGCTTTATTGTTTTGCCCTTCCGGTCTCCTTTTTCGTTTTCCATAAGATTCTGGAAAATAGGTTCGTACCAGGCTAGGGCATTTTTTTCGAAGTAATATTCAAGAAACATCACTTTCTCAATTACGTTAGTGAATTGTCAATAGTAATATATAAAGTAAGCGCGGTACTATATAAAAAAATCTTCAAGGGTTCCTTTAATTTCTTGAAAAGAAGTAAACTTTTCCATCTTATAAGTTTTCGTTTGCTTGGCGTTGTAAAGAATCGTAATTTCTTATCTATCTTGGGCGATCTACTTAATTATTAGAGTTTTTGTAGACCAGTTTATGCCGAGATTAAAAAAGTTGGGGATTTAAAAAGTTATTATGTGTTGGTATTAAAAAAATGGTTCACAACGTATACCTCTTTTAAATTGAAATCGTTAAAATATAATCATCACATTAAATACCCATAAGTTGAAAAAAGTGTAAAGGGGTTCATATTATTCAAAAGATAATAAAAGTGTCAAGTAAATAATATTTACATCGTGAGGTCGTACTAATACTTAGTAGCTGTTAAGATAATTAGATTAAAATAAATATTTAGATTAACAACTAAAAAAACTATAAAAGAAATGCTATCTAACTAGTAATAACTGTATCCTTATATATACGTATTTTCATACGTTTTTAGTCCTGACTCATTTTAGCTTATTATTGCTTATTAATGTTTATCGGTACTTATCGGTATTCACTAAAGCTTAGTAAGCACTAGTAGTTCAGGTTCGATCCTAACCCTTAGAGATTACTTAATCTGTGGATGACTCAAAAATATTTCGCCTGATATAGTGAACGTTAGGTTTTCGGTGGCGCAGATGAATGTAAGGATACTGTGGCCAGAGCTGTTGCTCAAGGTGGTCGGATTCTTTCTATAAACTTCGATAAAGAGGAGAAGGAAGAGAAGTCTCTGTTAGGGAGCGGTTATAGAGCTAAGATGGTATAGCCTTTCCCCCAGTTATGTGACGTGTTTTTAAGCGGCTCTCTCCTTGCTTTAGATTATTATAGGAGCGGGTAAAACTACTAGAGTTGGATCTCTGGTAGATATTAGCTAGGCATCAGCTTGTAACATTACCTCTAAAGATACCCCTATTGTTTTTTCCCCTTCATTTTTTTATTAATATTGTCATTTAAGGCGCCGTAAGTATAAGGAAGATATGTGCGAATTTTAGAATAACACGGTTCTGTGTAGAAGGTACTAGGCTAACGTTACGTGGAAGGGGATTTAGCGCCCTCCCCTCCCTATAAATAATCCATAAAATCCTAATTGTAAAGATGAAACTTTTTTCCACCTTTAACCTTTAACCTTTTCCGTACGGCGTTAATATTTGTAGCTACTAGTATAGAACCTGTT
Source organism: Anisogramma anomala (assembly GCA_038502455.1). Classification (NCBI taxonomy): domain Eukaryota; kingdom Fungi; phylum Ascomycota; class Sordariomycetes; order Diaporthales; family Gnomoniaceae; genus Anisogramma; species Anisogramma anomala. The sequence goes on along the minus strand of JASMMZ010000014.1, from coordinate 398,895 downwards.
TGTTTACAATTTTAGTACTCTTTTTACTTATCAACGTTACGATAAATCTTTAGCTTACCATCGAAGTAGATAAAGCTATTAGATATAGAGGTTAAATGCTCTGGAGTTGTTTGGTTTTTTCTAACGAGTATGAATTTCCTTGCCTCAAAAGATATTAATATATATCCTCACAGAATTCGAGAGTAGACATGTTTAGAATATGTTTATAGAATAGCGTATAATCCTAGGAATTTTTGCTAAGAGACTGAGTGTAAGTGGTTTTAATAGCTGCGAGGGAGCTGTTAAAGAGCAGTTAGATATTGGGGCTCGGTGCCGTCTTTTTTTTATGGGAGCTACAGGTCGTAGTTCTGGTTATACGTATACGCTGCTCAATTTGAATCCAAACATAAATAAGGCTGTCGAGGAGTTGTCGAAGGTGTATTTGGCATTCGATGCTTAGAACCAAGGTAAGTCCATATAGTATAAGCCGTTTCTTGGGTATTAACAAGCGTCTAGAAAGCGTATAAACCTAGGTAATCGCCGTTAAAAAGGTTATGAAAGTCTGTCGCGTTATGTAACGTAAGGTTGATACCCGAGGCGGAAAGGGTTTTGTTCCCGCTATTCCTATGCGATTTGAGGGCTTACGAGCTGTATAGTTAATAAACGAGGAACGTAGTATTTAGGTTAGTTTTTTATAACCTGGTAAAAACGTGGGGGGTTGTGGCTAACAAGTAGTTAGTAAGCTTTATTGGAAGTAATATAAAAGTTTGTTAAGGTTTCGGAGCTTATTAACATTAAGTTGAGTCGTATAGACGCTAAACTAAGCCCGCTTATTGAAATGAGTGAGAAAATATTAGGTAAAAACTTAGATTAGGACTTTAAGGACATGTTTAAGTAAGTAGGGGGGTCCGGTTATAGTCGTTCGCTTTTCGCTTTTATTAATATTGATATGTTTGTTTAGTATCCATTTGCTAACGGCTTATACGCCGCTTTGTTTAGTAAAGTAAAGTATAAAATTATACCCGTTTGCGGATTAGGTGTAAGGGTTAATCTTTGTATTTAGCTGGTTCGTAACGCGATTCGAAGGTGTTGAGTACCATAGTGTTGGAGAAGTTTAAAAGCGGTTTTCACGTTAGGTATATATAGCCTACCCATTTAACTAAAACTTACTGTTTCGATTGGTTATAAAGTCGGGTACGTTCGACTTAACATTTATTACTGGTCCTTAATATGTTTTCAATTTAATATTCTGGCTTTCTTTTACTATCATCGTCTTTAACAATTGTTGCTTACAGTTAAAAGTCTCGAGTTTGCTAATTTAGGAGCGGATCTGAAGCGACTCGAACAAGTTGATTTATATAAAATCGAGGATGTTTCTCGCTAAGTATGTTAAGTTTAATAATGTGAAGGTTGATTATACGTGTTATCTGGTACTTGTTATAAAGTTAATTTAAATTTTTAGAGAATCCGTTTGGCTTATAGTTTTCAAAAAGAAGCCCAATATCGTCGCCGATTCGAAAAAGTTTTGAAGTGGAGCGCCGCTCGTTAGCAGTTTCCTTTATACGTTGTTGTGTAATCGCTATTACGACTTATATAAACCTTGTAACTTCACGAATCTGTTGAATAAAGTTTTGAACCTTTACGTATAATATCGTCTTCGGAACAAGAAAATATTATATCGGTTGAATAAGATCGACATAATAACTATAGTTTATAAAAAACGGGCTAATACCAATAATCGTTATATCCTTATTATTTAATACCAATTGATAACCAGGTAGTAAACGGCTTTAGTCGAATTATATATAAACAACGAATAAACGTAAATACATAAAGACTTTTTAATTTACACGTTTGGTTACACCATTAGTTTTAGGATAAAAGGAGATATTTAGGCGTTTTTTCATCATAATTAGGTTATAAAGTCTTTTTTAAAATCTATTGGTCTAATTCGAACTACAGTTATTAATAAACGTACGCGTAAAACTATAAAACAGCTAATAATAATTTAAAAACCGTTCTATATAAGCTTCGTAATTCATATATAATTATAACTTTAAAGGTGGCGACTTTACTTAAGCGGTCCGTAATAACTATAAGGTAACAAAGGTCGCCCTGGTGTGACTAAGGTAAATTAATTATAAAGTCGACGAAAAGCTCACTCTAAAGCCGTTCAGAAACAAGGAGGGGTTCAAGGAGCCCTTTTCGACAGCATCTATAATAGGTTGTACGGCTACAAACGTCGCACTTACGGTAAAAGCGGTGAATAGCACGATATAGGTCTAGTTAAAATACGTTTTGGAAAGGAAAACGATAATGATGTTGCGGCCTGGGTATTCGGTAAGGAGCGAACCGTAGGTAGCTTAAATTAGCGTGGGAGTAAGCAGATCGTAACTAGGTACCTAAATACGGTCGCGAAACCTTAAAACTTTATCATTGTTTACTTGGTATTTTGAAATTAAAACCTTTAACGTAAGGTTGTCGTTGGTACAGATATCCGTTACTAAAACCTTTAACGTAAGGTTGTCGTCAGTACAGATATCCGTTAGGATGTGTCGGTCATATATACATACTATACGTATCAAGCAGGGTTAAGTGGTGTCGCGTGTAATAATGGTATCCTAATAACTTTGGAAGTCAATGTTAGTAAAAAGTTTACGGACTTTTAAATTTAATTCGTCGGCAACAGTTAACGGGGAGACTTAAATGTATAAGAGTGGCTTAAAAGCCGACTATTTGGGGCTTAATAATTGGAGTTTTCGGCTAAGATAACATAGGTCCAAGAGGCTTTTAGGAATATCCTGATTTCGTTGTGATAATATATCGGGTCGTATATGATTCGTTACTTTATTGTATACTAACCAGAAACAAAATTACGAAAGGTGTTAAGATTAGCGAACTTGTCGTTCGGAAAGCTGTCGTATCGTTATAAAGTATTCTAAATTCTTATAATCCGTTAAGATAGTGAATAGGCGTACCGTGCCTCGGAGCTTCACGTTTTATACTTTTAAGTAGCTTATAATTCTAAGTAGCTTCTTGTTATAGATTTCGTAATTGTATTCGGCAGGGGATAAGCGACGGGAGTAATACGTTATTAGGCGTAGGTTACCATAGTCGTCATGTTAAAAGAGGTAGCCTTTTAGGGCTAGGTTAAAATAATTGGTTTCGAGAAAATTATCGCGGTAGGGATCCTATTAGGCGAATACAGGTTCGAAGAGGAAGTTAAGTTTAATCTGTTCGAAAGTAGGTTTTTTTTTAGAGATTTAACAAAATGGAATACTTTTACGGGTTAGCTATAATAATGGTTCAATAATTATCGAATAATCGCGGATAAAATGACTATGGAAATTTGCTAACTTTAAAAAACTTTGTACTCCTAAAACCGTCGTGGGAGCCGCCTATTTCCGGATAATGTATAGCTTTTCTAGGTTTATATGGATGCCGACGCCAGCTTCGATAACGAATCCCAAGTACTTAGTTTTCTAAATACCGGATTCGTATTTGGAAATATCTAAACTAAATTTAGCGGCGCTTAATACATTAAGAATTCATTGAAATTTAATTATATAGTTGTTAAAGATGCCATTAAAGTAAACAAGGACGTCGTCGAAATAAGCGAAACAAAAAATGCTAAGGAAAGGGCGTAAATAATTATTAATATACCATTAAAAGGTAATGGGGGCGTTAAAAAGACTGAAGGGAGTAATAAGCTACTTAAAAAATCCAAACCATATACGAAATGCAGTTTTCCATTTGTTTTCCTCTTTACTACAGAGTTTGTAAAAAGTAGCTTTAACATCTAATTTAGTAAACCACTTAGCTTACGAAATATTCGTAAATGTCTTTTTCATTAAAGGGAACTGGTAACGATCTGCTTTTATAATAATATTAAGTTTATGATAATCGATATAAAATTTTAACCTTTCTCCGGGTTTTTTAACGAAAAGGATTAAGGCGCCAATTAAAGAGTTATTTAATCGAATTTAACTTTAATTAAGTAGTTTGGTTAACGTTTTACGTAATACGAGATGCTTTTTACGCGACATACCATATAAAGAGCCTTAAAGTACTTTTAAAGGTTGGTTTTGGTTGTTGGTATGAAGGGGAATCTCGTAATTCGCTTTAGAGAGATAAGGGTGTAGTTTGTCGCTAAGGGCTTTATCGAATAGGGGTGCGAATTCCTTAAGGTCGGTGGAACGTTTGTCGTAAACTGAAATAAGTAGTTTTAAGGCGAGTATTTTATTAATATTTTCGAAGGAAACAGCGGCTAATTGTGTGGTAATAGCTTGATTTCTGTAGGCTTGTCGTAAAATAGCGTAAAACGTAACGGTGCCAACCTCTTTCGGCACTTTTTAAACAAGCGTAAACTTTCGCTTTTAAATATGGTGGTTACTCGTTTGCCTTAGAAGTAACATATGTTTTGCGACGTCGTAATTAACTTATTAGTATTTTATTGAAGGCTTACCTAAAATAACATGGCATTTTAAGGAAGGGACAACGTAAGCCTATATTCGGTAACGTTATCTATCCAGGTCGATGTTTAGGAAGGTTATGAAGTAAATAAGTTGTGGGGGAAAGCTGGGCGTGTAAAACGTAAATTCGCCGAGTTATCATAGTGGAATAAAAAAGCGCCGTAACTTTAAGTGGTTAATAAGCTATTTACTCGCGGCTTTATAGTATATATAACCTATATTTACTAAAAAGTGGACAAAAAGAGTATAAATATAAAGTACATTTATTATAAACGGAAAGTTGTTTAAGAACTGGGGCGGAGCCGTTAGGTTGAATTGAAGTTTTGCCAACTCTTGTACACGACTATATATAAAAGTTACATTTTTCTTCTTTCGAGATCGATAAGGTTTTTAGCTTAGTTGAGATAGATTTTTATAATGGTTTTGTCGTTAGAGCCGTTCGGGCGTTTCGCCGGATCCTATGGATAGGTACGAATCTGGTAGCCAATTTTTACGTAATATAAGTATAACCCGAGGTCCTTACGGCGGGAAAGTTTCGCATGGTTAACCTAGGCGGCGCGCCGCTTGAAAGCGGTTCAGAAGGCGTTTACACTAGTTATGATAATATCGTACTGGCTATCTCGAGCGATCGTATTACCGCCATTATTCCTATTGCAGGAGGCGCTTTTAGTAGCGACGGTATTAATATCGCCGTAATGAGTACGGTGATTTTAAAAGCGTCCGTCTATAAGTTAAACGCGGGCGATATATTTATTATAATCCGCCGGTATATCGAGGGGGAGTAATATATTAGGAAGTATATTATTAATAGCTTCTTTTAAAATAGCGAGTTTGGCAGCGGATTCCTAGGCTATGCCGCCGGCTTTTGCGAGTAAAGCCTCCTAGGCGTTGATGAAAACGTAAAATATTTTACGAACTCCTTGCTTTATACTCATAAGTCGAGTGATAAATGTTTTAGCTGCGTTAAGGTCGTAGTAGTAGGTAGGAAGTATAGTTATAAAGACGTTGGGGTCATTAGTACCGTTATTGTTTTCTCAGGCGTAATAGCTTTTCATAAAGTTTTTCGCGGGGCCTTTCACCTGTTAAAAGATAACGTAAAATTGGTCTTTTTTAGTACAGATAAACTTCCGGTTCCGATATAACTTACGTATTATCATAGCCTTTTATACCAGAATCGTAACCTAATACCGGAAAACTTAATCGACTAGTTAAGTGGTTTATGCTTAAGTCGATAACGTCTATTAAAAGGGGCGCCAGTATCGTAGTTGAAGTTGGAGAAGTTGTCGTTATCTAGGGAGTTGGCGCGTTCCCCAGTAGGAAGTGGTATAGAAACGGCGTCGTTGGTGGCGTATGTAAGGGGAACCTTTTAGGGAGGAAGTTAACTCGAAGATATAGGCGTGCCGGCAGCTTCTATTTGTCTAATTATATTCGTTAAAGCGTTTAGCGTCTTAGTATTTCGTTATTTTAAGTATAGGGCGTGCTTTCGAGTCGTTTGATTCCACTAGACGAGTTTTACATATAAGGCATCGGTAAAACGTTCTTATTGACCATACAAATTACAGTGCAGACCGGCTAGCGGTCTGCCGAACCTAGAATAATACATTTACCATCTGACCACGAAATACTACTATTACTTCAATCAATCGAATCAACAACTTTGCAACGTCTAAAGCCTACCAACACTAATCAGTGTCTACCTTCTAGGTTAAATACAAATAAGCTAAGTAAAAGAAAAAGTTACTTTCCGGTTATGCTCTACGGCTATAGCGGCTAAAGTAGAGGAAAGATTTTTTCAAAGGGCCTTTATTAGTACTTTCTTAGTCTTACAACGGCAGGGAAAAAAAGAAGACTTTTGTGTTATATCAGTATTATAACGGTAATCTAGAAGTTGGCGACGGTATCGCTATTAAAAACACCAAGAAATATTTATTAATTATTTTTAAAGAATAACGTTCAGATTAACTATCAAAAGTCTTAAAGTACGGCAAGTTGTTAAACGGCTAAGTCAGTACTATTGAGGGTGCTAGAACTGCAAACACGACTAAGTCTTACAGCCTAAAACAAATTACCTTTGTCCTCCACTTATAACTTTTACTAATAACAAACGACTTTCGACCTCACCTTTATATTAAACATTTGCCTTACTTCACTTTTTCACTTCTTACGTCACTTTAATCATTAAGTTCGCTGTTTTAAGCTAAACACCCAGTCATGTTGAGAAAGCTACATCGTGCTACCTTATGCCCAGCCGTCAAATCGCTAAATTCTTACGCGACTTTATGCCAAAACACTAAGTCCTTACGCTTATGATTACCAAATCCCTTACTATACACGCCTTACCGAGTTATATATCTCTCCAAACCTTAAGATTGAACCTACCTTAGAGATTCAAAAGGGAATTGATGCATTCGGAATTACTTTTACCAAGTTTTACAACGAAAACCTTTCGGCGTTGGATGTTGACGAAGAATCAACGCAAAAACACCTTACAAACTTTATTGATTACTACAATCGTCGAGTATAGCAATATTGAGGACCCTGACCACGCTTTTAGCAGTTTCTGTGATCCCCTTGGCGATTGGACCATTGGCATGTAGAACTTAGTTTAAAAAGGTGTTGAGTTAAGAGTTAAAGCCAAACTTAAACGGTAAAGAGTTTATACGACATTAAAGGGTATTACGAAGTTAACGTAGGAACTTGTTGACCTAGCCTAGCTTTAAAAATGCCTTTAAGACCCTAATCTTTAAGATCCCTAAATAAAATGAAAAGGTGTTGAGGGATCTTAACACCCATATATAAGTTTTAGAGGACCTTCAACCTATCTTTAGTTAATTTAAGCCCTTTTACACGCTGACGATAAGGAACCTGTTAACTTACTCAACAGTTTAGTACCGTTATGTGACAGCGCAGAGTACATCTTTAATGGTGGCAAAGTGCGTAAAGCAGCAGTTGCCAACGCAGCTAGAGGTATTGACGTTGGTGATTTATACCAGTTAATTTAGCAAGATCGCTAGGCTTCCTAAAACCTTTAATTACCTATCGTCCCTTAGCAAGTTTACTGCCAAAACCCTTAAGAACCTTTTCCCTTTAGATATACCTATGCGCGCGAACCTACTATAGGTCCTATTACAGGACTTTACTCTTCGGTCCAAGCGACTGGCAATTACCCTTAACACTAGGCCTCGAAACCTTTCAGATTTAAACCGCCAGGAAATACTAACCAAGCCTGTGATAATTATCGCGACCTTTTTTTAAGACCTATTAAAATGGTTAATATTAATTACAAGTTACTAACAGATTTCGTTAAGATCTATGATAATATAGAGAAGTATAATAGGAAGCCTTATAACCTCCTCGACACCATGATGATGTATTTTCTAAATATTTACAAGTAAATGGATGTTTCACCTTCCAGTTTTCACTTACTATTCCCCGAAATCCTTATAGCTTACATCAAAAACTATTACTTAACCCTCTTAACGAATGTTACCACGTTACACGAAATTTATGATAGCATAAAGGGCCACTTTAAATACGACATCTATTTGACGTAATACTATACATATTGAGCTATTATGTGGTAGACTATAATAATAGCGAAGAAAAAAGAGGAATAATTACCAATGAATGTTTTTAATTAAATATTCAACAAGCTGAGAATGCATTAAAAGGTAATAGAAAAGGCTTACGTTAGTGAAGCTACACTTCGCGAGCAGCTACAAGCAGCCATTACGGGTGTTAGTGAGTTCAAATACGTCTTATAACGCCTAAATGCCACCTGTAAAGGCTTTTTTAACCAGTTACATTCTTTACTTACCACCGTAATGGCACGAATACTAAACTCATTCAGTATTTATTTTCAAGTGCGCAACTTACTTAACATAAATAAGGAAAACTTTATAGTATTTAATCACGTCGACCGCAAGTATAGGCGCCCATAACGCCTAAGGTTAGGTTTATTAACCTTAACCCCAGACTAGTGGCAGCATTTACGTTAACGTTAACAAGATTTAGGCGGACCTATTAACCGCAAGTACTATCGTTGTAATAGCGGCAAAAATGTTAAATTTGTGGTAAGGCCGGCTACTAATAAACTCGCCACCCCCCTGTCGAACGTAATAATAAAAAAGTAACGTATTATATTCATTACCCTATTAATTCTAAATAAGATTATTTAGATTAGGTGGTAAATGCTAAAGGCAACGAGCTAACTGATGCCACCAACGCCTTTAAGTAGATTAAATAGCACGAAAATGTTGTTTTTAACACGGAAACTTAGTAATTAGCCGACTATACATTTTTATACAGTTTAAATGGTAAAGAACCTTTCCTTTACATTAACTATGCCCCTAATCTTTTATATACCTTTAACCTCCATAATCGTTACGCGAACTATACGTTTTAAGGTATTATACCAGATACAGAGGTAATAAGGTACTTAATAGGAGGCTATTAGTAATACGTGGTATTGTGGAGGAAAAGTATTATAGTTACTAAGATTAATCGTTACGATACGGGTAAGGCTAAAGTTGGCTTTAGCCTAGGCGAATAACTATCGTCATTAGGAATAACAGTAATTTGAACTATTGTAGGAGAAATTAAGTTTCATATCTTTAAGTCTCCTACCCCTTTTTTACTTTGCTTGGAGGACATGAAAACCCTCGGAGTTAATGTGGACGTTAACACAGATGAGTTAGTTAAAAACGGTTAGAGGTTTTTACTTACCTTTAAATAAAGGCACCTATAGTTTTATCTTTAAAGTCTGGAAGTAGTGGTTTCAAACCTAACGGAGCCAGAGATATGTTAACTATTGTGGCGTTTTAACTACCTAGTTATTAACAGACTATACAAAGTCTTAAAGTCTGTAAGGTATAACGATGTGGAATACTTTGCTATGGAAGCTATTAAAAGAGTTTACCATCATAACTAAATGTATATCCAAGTTCTCTATTAATTTAAGTTTATACTAAAAGACAATGTAGACTTTAACTATAAGATTTTTATTAATACGTTTTATCTGGATAATAAACCTATTTTACATATCATTAACTCCGTAACCTCCTTTTACGGAGTTAAATTTCTAAAGTCCCTTTCGGCAAAGGATATATGGGATTCGCTAAGGATACTGTAGATTATCACGTACCTAGGCCCACTTAACGTCGTCATCTACGATATAGTACCAAGTTTGTGGCGACGAATTTTTAAAAAGATACCAATATAATAGGTATTCAATGTCAACAGGTACTTGTAAAAGCTTACTAAATTATTAAAAAGGTTAAAAAGGTGTACGCTCTACTTCGCCGAACGTATAGCATCTTTACTTTAGAAATAGGAAGCTTTACGGATTCGTAGGCACGTTTACAAATGGCAGTGAAAGGCTTTAATAGCACTATAGGCCTTAATGACCAGATGTTAACGTTACTAGTTTTTAAAACGTACATACGCCTAACGAGTGAATCTCCGCCTTCGACAAGTACTTAAAAACGTGTTACGGCTTATAACAAAACTTTAAGGGAATTACGAAGGGAATTGGCACGCCGCCAAGTTAATAACGCCTTTAATACCAGAAACGGTCCTATAATAATCGAATTGCTTACTTTATTACTGTAAAGTAAAGTCCTTGTGTGGCGGGAGCTAGGAAAATAGGAAGAGCTGTATAAGATATTAAGTATCGAAAATTCTAAACTGGTTATTAAAAGTACTAACAGCCCTATATCTTTCCGAATTATTCAGGTGAAGCCTTATATTAGGATTATTAACGATAAGACCTTTAAGTTATATCAATGAGCTAATACGAATCTTTTCTTTCTATTATCGACAAGTTAATAAAATGTCGCCGGCGCAAACAACCTTTGAAAAAGAGGAATTTCAAAGAGAAGAAATATATACCGGGTCATATCTATAATACTACTTGGTTAAGTAAAAAAGGAGAATAATAACGAAGACTTGGTAGTAAAACTTAAGGTATAAGAGATTATCAAAACTTCCGGCGAACCTTTTAAGGAAAATAATAAGGTCGAAATCGACGGTTTACTAACTCGAGATATAGTATAATTTATGTCTAAGGCCAACTTCAACCTTTAAAACCTGAATATTATGATTTTTAAGTCGAAAATCATCTACGGTATTAAAGGTAAAACCACGAGGTAACCATATAAAAATTCACGGCTAATCGCTTAAGGATATAGCGATAAAGGTAAGAATTAGACTTTCATGTAATCATCAACGATCCAAAAGATTAGTTAATGTTTAATAGTTGCTCTAATAATAAGTTTGTTCATTAGAACAAAGTGCAAGTTTATAATTAATAAGCGTTATATTATATATACCTATATATATTGAGTAACGAATTTATAGCGGATTGTATTATTAGAATTGAAATAGAAACTCCGCGTTATTAACCTATTAGAAACGGTTATATAGTATATTAAATTACTTTATAGTTTATCTAAGGTAGGTGTTTACTGGTTTTTAACTTACTAGTCGTATTTTAAGGCTCGGTTAGTGATAAAGTTCTTAATATGCGATCTATATTTATTAGTAACGTAAAAAAAGGACTTCAGTATGGTAGGTATGTAAATTAACGATGCTGTTTTTGTCGGAATAGCTGGCTTTGTAGCATAGTAATAGCAAACGATAGAAGACTTTAAGTTTTAAAATTTTAAGAAAGTAATAATGTCAACGGAAAATAACTAATTTCACTTTGATAAATTGTTAATTCGTATATTTAGTATTAATTCCGGCCTAAGTTTTCGTTAAAAGGGCCTACACGTTATTTTTTGCTATAATTGACATGATTCATAAATCTAAGGCTTAACGGTACTGGTAATAACGTTTACGGGGTAACTATATTGTTACTTTATGTTAACCAGAAGCTTTATACGATTTATTCATTGCGGTATAAGTATAAACACCAACGGATAAAGACTTTGATCGACTAAATAAAAGATTGGAGTGGCAAATGCAGAGCCTAGACCGCGGAATTGATATGGTGTTAATCAACTTTTTAAAAGCTAAGCTAATAATTTTCATGAATGGGTTCTTTATAAACAATATGGACTTGTTTTTATAGATTGGATTTCTAATAACCCTTATCAACGAAAGTAAGCAGGAAGATTAGGTTTGTATTATCGGTAACCTGGTTTATTAAACCTTCGTGAGGTGTAAGAGAATTATACAAAACGTGTTACCTTCGCAGTTTTACGGTATAATAGCGGGTTTTAATATAGGAATAGCTTTATAGGAAACCCTTAACCTTATTACTAGGTAATTCAAGATTTCCTTTATCCCTGTAATAATTTATATCGACTTCAAAAGTTTTTTCTAATGCTTGTTAAAGCTTAGAACTACTAGTGAAAAACTCCTAATAATCGACACGATAGCACTCAGCGAAGCTTACGAAGGGAGGCAAATTGAAGAGTTCTGATAGATCGATAGCGAAGATAATCCTCTAAATGCTATAACAAAAGTTACGTTAAATAAAGCGCTGGAAAGGTTTATGGATAGAAATAAACTGACTATATGCATTAAGAAATAAATGGATAAGCTACCCGGAAAGCATAGATTATATAACGGCGAACAAAAATGTGCTAGTAGATTGAAAAACTGCTAGGAGATTGATAATGGCGACCTATTTAAGTAACATAGTTGAATTTGCGTAAGGCTATGGCGAAAGAACTTTTTGTGGGAGTAGATGAACTCAGACCTCGGAGCAACGAAGCAAACGAGGTTAAACGGGGTTAATTTGCATGTAATTGGGTACAATATAGTATGGAAGTTAATCGGAATTAATAGCGAATACGAGGTCGCTGTTTAGTGTTAATCAGAAAAAATTCGTTAGCCATACTAGCGTACACGTACAAACTAAAAAGCTGCCAGTGTGAGAACAGTATTATATGCAGTGCAGTAAGTTAACTTTACCTATAGTAAAGTAGATCGTATTGCAAGTGTATTGCTTTGTAGAGACTTATCGTATTGGATGTAAGTCGAGTGCAGTACGTTGCATTTCACTTTAGGGTACGGGCCAAGCAATTAACTATACAAATTACGATGCAGACCAGCTAGCGGTCTGCCATACCTAGAACAATACATCCACCATCTGACCACGCAATACTACTGTTACTTCGACCAATCCAATCGACAACGTTGAAACGTCTAAAGCCTACCAAAAGTATTTGATAAAAATATTTAAAACGGTATTGAACAGGTTCGAAATATCGACAATCCGGTATTAATTATAAAACTAAGTAAACTTTTTACTTAAGCGATTCATTTTAATTTTATGACAACCAACTAAACTAAATTTCATCTCCTACCTTATATCCTTTCGTCAGATGTGGCCTACAATTCGTTGCTATTTCTATTCATTATTAAGTAGAAACTATTACCGCTTAAATAAACTTCATTATTACATGCAAATAAACTAAAAATAGAATAATTTGTCTCGTCGAATTCATTAACAATTTTTCATCCCCGTTTATATTTGAAATCAATAATATTTTATACCTATTAACCAGACAATTCGCGTTGAACCCTGTAATCATCAACTCCCGGTTATTTGATATAAATCAATAAACTGATAAATATAAAACATATTTATATTATAAAAAGACGACGATGATATGTAAATCATTTTAAACTATTTCGTTCATCCGTTTAATACCGTTATTGATTTATAGGTAATGCGTGGTAAATAAAAGGTATTCGGCTCTTACTAGGGAATATAAGGTCGTTGAAAATACGTTTACGTAATTCGAACCGCGGTTATCAATGATAAAAGCTGGGAATTCATGAAATCTTGATTACATATCTAGGGAACGCTTTATATACATATTAGAAATTATGAACTATATAATTTGAAACTAAATGAAATTGAAAAGATAATTCGTAAAAATTAATAAATATAGAAAGCTGCATTGAATAATTATTAAGTTCATTATAAAGTCGACCGAAATATAGGCCTCATACCGATTTAGGATAGGAAAGGAATAACAAAGGTTCTATCGTAAGGTAGACGAGGTTTCATCCCGTTATATTACGTATATATTTAATATAAACGTTGTATATATAAGACTATTCCCTTTTAATAATGATCCCGTTAAAACCGCGAAACAAAATATTTCTACCGAAATGACCTATAATAAGTACATTGTGTATTTACCATAAGATTTTCGTCGTTAATCATTCCTAATTCGATAGTTAGAAACGGCTAAGGTAACGTAATACGTTTCGCAAGTTCATTTCGTAATTCTTAACATATATTAACTATTTTCCTTTAGGTAAAAAACGCATAATGCTTTTGAAAACCGTGAATAAACGAACTTTATATAACGTGTCGTTCATTATGTTTTAATTTTAAAATTCCGTCAACGTATTTAAGTTGAAAATAAAGCGATCATTTAGCATTAATGATATTAAAGGGTTTAACGCGGGCCTGGTTCGTAACGATACCGCCAGTTTCGTCGAATTGAAATCTTTCGACGTTATCCTCGATAACTATCCGGGCGTGGACCAGGTTCGTTGCGGTCCCGCTTTCGACGACCTTTCGAAGACCTTTGGCCTTCCTTTAAGATATCTATCCTCTCGTTCAATAGTTATGTTTTCGTCTTAATAAAATTATCTATATAACCGGCCGTGATTTACGTTCTCATAATATATGAATTTATTAATGCTATATTCAATATAGTAATTAAAATAGATCGAAAAACCCGCGCGCAGTGTTTCTTAAGTTTGTGTTTTTCCTACAGTCTACGGGCTAATGTATCCGGACGTTCGTTCTAAATTACTGGCTTATATCCTAGGTAATATTTAAAAAGCGAAAGAACTTCAGCTTATTTAATTTAGCGTTCCAACATTCAACGTGGTTAAGAAAAATATTTGATTTTTTTTTTAATTCATTAAAATCATAAATGAAATGTAAATACTACATAATTCATATAATTAAGAATTGAAATAAGTTAATATTAATCAAAGCATTTTATCGTAAATAATGTATTTACATTTAGTATTTATTGATCATGCGAAATGATAAGTAATTAGCTTGAAAATACTATTTTCATTCCGTTACAAAAAATACCTTTTCAACGCCGTTTCCTAATAGTCTGTTTTCATTACCGTTAGCCGATTTGACTCTAAATATTTTACAATCGGTGCCATAATGAAGGTATATTTTAAGGTTCAAACTATATATTTCACCTGTTTTGTTTAAGTTGAATAAATTATCAATTTTGTTCATTAGATTAAATAATCCGTTAGTTTAGCAAAATTAATAATGAAATTACGATAAAGATTAGTAAAACCTAGGAAACTTGGAACCTTTCGAATTGTACGTAATAAATTTTCTTTGCGGATTGCTTGAACTTTTTCGAAGTTTGTCCAAATACTTATCCTAACCGTTATCATGAAACCTAGGTATTTTATCTTTCTTACTATGGAGTTGCACTGTTTTAAATTTAAATTTAACGCTGTATTTTTAAGATTTCTTGAAAACGCGCGAAATTTTGCTATATAACACTGTTTAAAACCAGAAAATTATTGAAGGGTTATTTAAGTACGTTATAACGGAATTATTCAAAATATCCGTTAATATAGGATTAATATATTGTTAAAACGTCACCGGTACTCAAAATCACCCAAAAAGGGTAATCAATTCTTTATGTAACCCGAGTCGCGTACAAAACACCGTTAAATCCTTTTATCTAGATGTAAACCGAATACAATAAAGGCTGTTCAAATATTTGGCTTCGTTAATTATATTGACTTCGATAACGTATAAAAGGTCTTTTTAATTAAACGTAGGGGAAAACGAGTTTACTCAGTAATTTTATTTGGTATTTGGTAATTGATATAAAACCGTTATTTATCTTTCAAATTAAAAATTAGTAATATCGACGTTATAGCCGATAAGAAGTTTACCTGAACCTAACTTTTATTTATTATCTTCGTAACTTATTGTCGAAATTTAAAATTTTCATTTCTTAACATTAAGTACAACGGTATTTAAGATTGTTTTGGTAAAAATCTATTTCTTTCGGTTTAATGTAAATATAGTAATCAAATTTCCCCTGATATTGGGTTAAGGCTATAGCCTTGTTTTTGTCGAATAGGTCGCGGAATTCTGCTAATTTAAGTAGGAGACGTAACTAATTTTCTTTTTTCATAATCTTAATTGTCGTTGTTGTTTATAAAATTCACTTTATTTCGTAAAGGCTTATGGTAAAAAACAATCGGGACTAATATTCTGTACGTTATATTTTGCGATACGAACATTTTACTCAACCGATAAAAACCGAACCTATTACGTTTTTTATATTCTCCGACGTAAAAAGTATGATAACTGTGTTGAAAACTAAGTCTCTTTAACTTTGAATTACTAAATAATTACAGCTAACGTGGAAGGTCAAGTATAAATATCGTATTTAACGTATTGTAGAAATTATTTCTCGTATTATTTTGGAGATAATATATTTGAATATCGGGTTCAAATATTTCTTCATATTTATATGAAACTTAACTATTTAGATAATAAGCGTACTTTCCGTAACCCTAATATAGTAAAGAAATTTCAAAGATATAATAGCCTAATTTACCCAATCTTTAACCGTTATCAGAAAACTGTCTTTATGTTATAATAATAATTACATATAAAATCGACTTAAATATATAGAGAATAAGTGTTATTCAAAAGTATCAGGACAAAGAATAAAGTTTATTTTATATCAATTTCAATTAAATTAAAATAATCTTTATTCAATTATATAATTATATTGTTAAAGCTTAATAACTCTAAAACGAAACAGTATTTAGGAATTAGGTTTTCCCTGTCGCTGTTAATAGAAAATTTTCTTTACCTTTTCGACTTAAATCGTATAAATTTATATAAGGTGTAGTATCGGGCAAAATTTGTAACCGCGTTATTAATGATCTAATAAACTATAACGTATGTAATTCCCGGTAACTAAATAGGCTTAAATTTTTTTTAAAAGTCGTTTACGTTATCTTACCTCCTTCATCCTAAACGCATACCAATCAAGTTCATTAATCTAACTAGCCGCAATACTGAAATAATTAGCCGCAATTACCATAACCTTTTAATGAAAGTTTTTAAAAGGCGTAAATCACTATTATAATTATATTATTATCTGGCTTTTAATTTTGGACGGATGTCGCTAATAAACGACCTAATCGTCGCCTTAAATTTAAAGATTTTTACTCGTCGACAAATTCACGGTACTTTTTAAAAGATAAAACATAGTTCATACGGCTAATACCTGTCGTAATGGATTTGTTGCGTATATGTAGCAATATGAGAAAGCGTAAATAGTTACACTTTATAGCTGAAGGACAATTTAATACGCCTGTTTAAGCTAGAAGTATTTCTAATTTTATAGCGAATAGTGTTTATAAATCTTTATTATTTTTAATTAAACCCTTTAATTCGATCAATACCTTATCTACGAAGTAAAGGTCGTTAGAAGTAGTTTCTATATAATCGAAAAACCTATGTATATTATATATACCTTCGTGTCTACTGGCTTCTCAATGCGCCGTAACCGCTTACTTTACCGCCACCATATAATAACCCTGTGCATAAAGGAATGTATATCGACCGTTTCTAATTTATATCTTATCTGTTTTTAGTATGAATTCGATAGTTTTACGCGTAGCCTCTTATTTGCAAGTCAATCCGTCAAATTATAATTAGTTATGTCATTTTCGACGTGATTAAACCAGTTAAAGAACTAATACAAATCGCGGTTAATTCGACTTTAAATTATTAAATTTCAAATATAACTTACACAAAGTAAGATGTAAGGTCGATAGTCAAAGTCGGTTAACCTAGTTATTAAAATTACTTTATAACCGAGGAAATATAGCTAACAGTATCTTATAAATGAAAAATATCGGCTTAGGTCAGCCTTAAAAGAGTAGGACGTATATTAATAAAACTGGAGGATTCCATTTTTACCCACGGCTTATTTTTCGCGATAACGTTAAAATATAATGAAAAATTATTAACGTTTACTATCGATTCGTTTATTTTGAGTAATATTCATTCGAAAGAATGAAAGACCATGAATAATATATTATAGTCCAATTTACGATAGTAAACCAAATAGGTGTCAAATGGGGTTTACTATTAAGCCAGGATGAAAGACTAAAAAAGGTTACCGTAACTTACCATACAGGACCTTTAGGCATAGCCAATATCCGGCTAGTATCTCACCCGTTACGTACCTTTATACGTACTGTAAACGGACCATGTCCGGTCCGTACTCAGCCAGTACTTAGCCAGTGCCCAGCCCATTACGTACCCTTACTCGTGCTGTACATGGACCGTGCCTGGTCCGCACCTGGACCGGGCTCAGACCGGGTACTGCCTATCGCATTACATACACAATTATGTAATCTATAGACTCAATGACCAATAGCTTGAGTCCATAATACCTTTGCCTTTACTTTACTTTTTTTCACTTCCCATACACCAATTAAATCGATAATATCACTACTCTAAGCGATAAATACCAAGAAACACCAAGTTGCCCCACAAAAGCTACACTACGCGATCAAATGTTAAATTGCCAAGTTTACACATAAATTTACGCCAAAATACCAAGTCCAATACCTACTAATTTGCTATACAAGCTAAAATCTTAAAATAACTACCGCTAAAGTTTATATTGAAGCTATCACCAACCGACTTCACAAGGAAAAAAATAATGAAAGCTTTTGGAACTGCTTTTACTAAATACTACAAAGAAGACTTTCAATCGCAAGATATTGATAAAAACTTAACAGAAAAGCATCTTATCAACTTCATTGGATATTATATCGTTAAGAATAATAAATATTAATCCTCTAACTATGCTTTTCACAAATATTGCAACAATTTCAACGATTAGACTATTAATATGTAAAAGGCAATCTAAAAAGGGTTAGGTCAAAGTTTAAATTAAAACTTAAGGGACAAGGTATTAAGGTTTAAACACAGGGTTCTATAAAGTTAGCGTAAACGCTTTTTGATCTCGCTGAACTTAAGGAATGCTCTTAAGACCTATAACCTAAAGGAAAAACTATTAAAAAACCTTAACGCCCACATACGCGATTCAAAGAGCTACCACTTTAACTTTAGCTAAGTTAAGCTTCTTTACGAGTTAACGATAATAAACCTGTTGTTTTTCTCGGAAGCTTAATACCTATACGTGAAAGCGAGAAGTACGATATTAACGATAGTAAGGCACGTAATGAAGCGGCCGCCTACAAAGCCAAAGGGATTGATGTTAATTATTTACACCAGTTCATTAAATAAGATCGTTAAGCTTTTTCAAAACTTCAAGCCTTTTTTCCCCCCTAATACTTTCATTAAAATCGTCAAGCCCCTTAAAACCCTTTTTATAGTACGATTGCCTATACCTGAAAGCTCATTACATGTCTTACAATAGAACTTTACCCCTCGATCTAAACGATTGGTAATTACCCTAAACACCATACCTCGGTAGCTTTACAAATAAAACTTCTAAGAAACACTAATAAAGATTGTGATAAATATTGCGATATGCCCCTAAAACCTATTGAAATGGTTAATATTAATTACTAGTTACTTACTGATTTCTCAAAGATTTGGAAAAATATAAAGAAGTATAAAAGAAAGCCTAAAAATATACTTTTTTTGAAAATTTGTAAGTAGATAAATGTTAATTTTTTTTGTTTTTACTTACTGTTTTCCGAAATTATTACAAGGTACATCAGGGAATATTAATTAACGTTCCTAACCCAAGTAACCACCTTTCGCGAAGTTGATAATAGTATAAAAATTTACTTCGAATACAATGTCAAACTTATCTAATACCATATAGACTGAGCTACTATACGGTAGACCACAATAGTAACAAAGAAGAAAAGGGGGAAAACGATAAAAAATGTACTTAAATAGATATTTGACAAGTTGATACTATGCTAACAAGCAATAAAGAAGGCACACGTTAGTAAAGCCACACTTCGCGAATATGTATGGGTAGCTGTTACGGGTGTTAACGAATTTTAATACGTCTTATAAAGCTTAAATGTTATTTACGAAAGATTTTTTAGCTAATTACGTTCCTTACTTGAAACTGTAATAGTACATATACTAAACTCGCTTAATATGTACCTTGAATTCGGCAATTTCCCTGATGCAAATGAAAAAAACCTTGCGGTGGTTAAATAAATCCATGTAGGTACGATTAAGAGCGCCCTTAACATCTAAGGTTTGACCTACCGGCCACGGACTGAAGGAAATAACTATGTTGGCTCCAATAGGGCTAAGATTTAAATGGGCCTGTAAATCGTAAGTACTATTGTCGTAATAGTAGAACAATATATTATATTTATGGCAAATCGAGCTATTAATTAATTTGTTACCCTTCAGCCGACTGAAATAACCAAAGGATAATGTATGATATTTAATAGCTAACAACTTTTAAATAAGACTATTTAAATGAAAACCTATACTTCAAGGGCAATGAACTGATTGATAGAGACAATACCCTTAAGTACATTAAGTGACATAAAAATACTATTTCCAGCACAACGTAGTTACTAGCTGACCATGCCTTTCTATACTGTTTAGGTGGTGAATACACTTACCTTTGCCTTAATTAAGACCCTAACCCGTTATATACCTTCAACTTTTGCGATCTTTATATGTATTATACGGTTTAAGGTATTATACCAGATATAGAGACAGTAGGATACTTTATAGGAAGTTATTCATAACATGTGACACTGCGGAGGGAAAGCATTATGACTACTGAAGTTGATCTTTACGATACTAATAAGGCTAAAGTTGGCTTCAGACTTAGTAAATGACTATCGTTATTAGGGATAACAGTATTTTAAACCTTTATTACGTCGATTACGTTCATATTTTTGAGTCTACTACCCCTTTCCTTTTTTTTTTGGAGGAAATAAAGACCTTGGGCGTTAACGTTAACGTTAACGCCAAAAATCTAATTTAAAACAGTTAAATATTTTCCCTCGTCCTCAAGTAGGAGCACCTATAGTTTTATTTTCATGATCCTAAAGCAGTGGCTATTATAGACTTAGGCAGTGAGTCGTACAGCTTAATTCATAAGTTATGTGATTATAAACGATGTGGCGTATAATGTTGTATCTTATCATGTCTCTCTCCTTATAGTGTGGTTAGCGTAATCCAGAAGCGTTTAGATTATTAGTAATTTTGACTTGATGCAACGATTAAGGGGGCTGACTCTAGTTAGTTGATTGAAGCTATGCTAACCGGCGTTAGCTTAGTTAGTAAGACCATCACAATAGTGTTAAGCCTAACGAAGCTGAAAATACGATAATTATACCAATATTTTAATTATTTAGCCGTTCACAGGTTATATAGAGTGCTAAAGTCCGTAAGTCATAAAAATATGAAAAAAACTTCACCATGAAAGCTATCAAAAAAAATTACCACTATTTGAAAACGCAGATATAAGCTCCCCTGAAATTTAACTTTATATTAAAAGACGATGAGGACTTGAACTACAACGTTTTTATTAATATATTTTACTTAAATAACAAACATATTCTTTACGTCATTCAATACGAAATATATTTTTACGAAGCTATGTTTATAAAATCCGTTTCGATAAAAGATGTATGGGGAACGCTAAGGATGCTATAGATTAATATATATTTTGGCCTACCCAAAGTTGTCGTTTACGATACCGACACCGATTTTACGGTTGTAAAGTTCCAACAATATGCTAAAATAATAGGCATTTAATATCAATTGGTGTTTGTAAAGGCTTAATATAGTATTAAAAAGGTTGAAGAGGCATATTCCTTAATTTACCGAGTGTATAATATCTTTACATTGAAAATTATAAGCTTTATCGATCTCGTCGCACGTCTTTAAATGGCAGTAAAGGACCTAAACGATACTGTAGACCCTAACGGCCTATTGCTAACGTTGCTAGTTTTTAAAGCGTACCCATGTCTACGAGTAAATATCCACTATTAACAAATACCCAAAAGCGAGCTATAGCTTATAGTAAAGCTTTAATGGAACTACGAAAGGAATTGTCACACCACTAGATCAACTATGCCCTTAATCCAGAAAACGGCCCTATAATAATTAACGGACTTACTCTGCCATTATGAAATGGAGTTTTCGTGTAACGGAAGCCGGGAAAATAGAAGGTCCTATAAAACATCTTAAGTATCATTAACTTTAAAGTAGTTGTTAAAATTGTTAACAGTTCTGTATGTTTTCGAACTACTTAAATTAAACCTTAATTAGGGCTACTAACGACGAAAACTCTTAAGTTTAACGATCGAGTTAATAAGAACCTCCTTTACCTATTATTAATAAGCCGATAAAATGTCATCGACGCAGACGACCCTCGATGAAAACTAATGTTAAAGAGAAGAAATATATACTGAGTCGTATTTATAATACTGTTTAGATGAATAGGAAAGATAAGGATAATGATGACTTAATACTAAAGCTTCGAGCCAAAAGAATTATTAAAATTTCCGGCAAGACTTTTAAGGAAAGCGATAAAGTCGAGATTAAAGGCCTATTAATTTGAGAAGACGTACAATTCTTACCGAAAGTTAATTTTAACGTCTAAAATCCAAATGTCACGATTTTTAAGTTGAAAATCATTTATGAGGTCAAAGGTAGAACCACGGGGCGGCTGTATGAAAAATCACATCTAATTGCTTAAGGATACAGCGATAAAGGTAAAGACTAGATCCTTACGCAATCGCCAACGATTCAGAGAATCAGCTAACGCTTAATAATCGCTTTAGCAACTTTTTTGCTAGCCAAAATTAAAGATAAGTTTTCGCTTATTATCCGAGATATAACGTAATCCTATATATAATTAGTAACGGATTTTTGTCGGATTATACTGCTAAAGTTACTATTGAAATTACATTCTATTTAACTTTTAGAAATGGTAATACAATGTATTAGACCTTTATATAGATTGGAAAAAGTAAACTTCTATTGGTTTTTAAGTTACCAGTTGCACTTTAAATTATTAATGGGCAAAAAATCTTTAATATATGACTCGTATTTAGTAGTAACGTAAGACAGGAAATTTAGCGTAATATGTATTTCAATTGACATTACCATTTTCGTCGGAACGGCTAGCTTCATTGTATCGGAATAATAGACGATGAAAGAATTTAAGTTCTCAAAATATAAGCTGGTGACAATGTTAGTGAAAGGCAATTAACTTGACTTTATTGAATCGTTAATCTGTATACTGAGTGTTAATATTAGCTTGAGTTTCAGCCAAAGATATTAGGACACTAATTTATCTATAATCGATAAGACTAACGTAATTAAGGCCTAATGGTATCTAAAACAATGTACTTATGTCAACTATATTGCTACTCTATGTTGACTGAAAGCCTCTTACAACTTTTTCATTGTAACGCAAACACAAAATCTAATAGGTAATGAATATAACCGGCTTAATAAAAGGATTAAATAACAGATACTAAATCTCAATCAAGGGATTAATATAATCCTGATCGACTTATCGACAGCCAAGTTAATAATCTTTACGAATAGTTTTTTTATGATTAATATCGATTTATCTTCATAAATCAGGTTTTGAATAACTCATATTAATAGAGATAAATAGTAAAACCAATTTATTATTATAGGTAGCCTAATATGGTAAATTTTTATCAAATATAAGAGGATTATAAGAAGTTTATTGGCTTCCGAGGTTTATGGTATAATGACAGGTTTTAATGTAGGTATGAAACTGTTGAAAACCCCTAACGTTATTACCAGGCAGCTTAAGATTCATTCTATCCCTGTAGTGATCTATACCGACTCGAGAATCCTATTCGAATACCGTTCGAAATTCGGAACCACCAACGAAGAACGCCTGACAATCAACGTGATAGTACTTCAAAAAGTTTACAAAGGGAAGAAGATTAAATATTTTCGATAGATTAACGATAAAAACAATCCTAAAACTTCTGTAATAAAATGCATCGCCGAATGAGGCTTTTAAAAGGTTTATAGTAATAACAAACGAACTATACGCATCAAGGGCTATATTAATAAGCCTTCAGACAATCTTAAATTAAGTGATAGCAAATGTTAAAAATATGATGATAAATTAATAAACTACTAGAGGCCTAACTATAGCGAATTATTTGATCAATACGGCTAAGGTGAAAGTTTGCAAAGGGCTATAACGAAATAACTTTTTATAGGAGTCGATAAAGTCGGACCTCGAAGCCTAAAACGAGTAACATCAATCGAGTTCAATTTACATACAATTGAGGACAATTCGATATAAAGGTTAATTAAAATGAACAAGGTTCTGACTAGTTAACGAAGTCTCAGTTTAGAACTTACTGGAAAAGATTAGTTAATTACACTAACATACGCGTATAAACTAAAAAACCGCTCTTATCAAAATAGTAGTATTTACAGTAGAATGAGTAAACTTTACTTATAGAGAAGTTAACTATACTGACTAAAAGTATAGTTTATTCTTATGCAGACCTACTGTATTAGCTGGAAAGCAAGTACAACAAGCGCTCACTTCAAACTAAGGCATGGGCCAAGTAGGTAGCCATACAAATTACTGTGCAGACTAGCTAGCGGTCTGTCAAACCTAAAACAGTACATCTGCCACCTGAACACGAAATACTACTGTTAATTCGACCAATAGAATCGACAATGTTGTAAAGTCTAAAGGCTTATTGATAGGCAAGGCCTACCAATAGTATAAGTACTTTCTTTTAAATAGTTTACTTATTCTCCTATTTGTTAACATAAAACTTATAACCTATATCCATTCGTAATGCACACTATGTACGATAATATCTATAAATATGATGTTGATTATAGGGAGAAAGTAAGGGGTTCGGAAGGGTATTTGAGGTGAGAATGGATATATATTGTTGTTTTTTATTAAAGTGAACTAGTGCTCGCGAGTTTCCCTTATCCTCCATACATCTCTTCTATGACCTGAGGTCACTATTTCCCTATCGAAAGTCATACTTGGTATGTATCCCAATTCTCAATACTACAATATACCCTCTAATGAATATATAGCTGAGTTTTTCAAGCCATATAAAACAAATTAAAGTAGAACAAAAACTAAAGTTTACATCAAAGATTGATGCGAGTTAATATATATTAATATGAAACAAAGAAAAAAAAGGAAACACAAAATAGAAGAAAAAAAATTCTTATCAAACTTTTCAATAATCTTTCAAATTTTCACCCTCTTTTTAACTTCCAACTTTTTCAAAGTTTAAATTTAATTTTTACCTTTCAATTTTTCTTTTTATCCTCACGAAGGTTAATATTATTGGCACATTCTGGCACGTTGTAGTTAGCGGCGCTACTATCGTTATCGTCAAAGTTACTGCTACTAGGTCTCCTTATTTCATTTATATTTTTACCTTTATCTTTTTTATTCTTCGTCCGCTCATTGTATTGTTTTAGTGAGTTAACAAAGACTTTACGTTTCTTCTTAGTGGTTGGGTTAACAATCAACAGTTAAATAAAAAAGCCATCTAGTTATTCTCCTATGGCCTTATTTATTGTGGCTTAAGAGTAAGTTCTCGAACGTTTTTCAGATCTTTTTTTTGTTGTTAACCGTAAACAATTTCAGCTTAATATCGCGAGTCTTTTATATGGTCACACACACCTCATTATCGACTTAAAACTTGCCACCATCGTCATCATGGTTAATTCTGGACTTGATCCATGGCCTTATTTATCTGTCAGCTGTCTATTAATCAGAATCATTGAGTCGGCTAATGAATTTTTCGCAAATTGCTTTTTTGTTCGCTTGTAACCTAGCTAAAAGCGTCCTCAATTGTTTTCGATCCATACATAAGAAAAGTTCTTCAAGAGGTCTCAAAGGCTTTATAATCTACCAAAATATCAATTGCGAAGGAATATACAGTCAATTTATTTCCAGCATATTATTAATAAGTCTCATAATATTGGAGAAATGCTGAGGCCACTCCTCTTATTCCTGGAATTCACGTTCGTTAACTTATGTTTAAGCCTGTTTTTGACCAGCTTCACCAAACCCAAATATAACCCCACTAATGCTACAAAATTTACAAACATAATCATTATCTTCGTTCCACCTTAAGTAAAGAATTCTACAACTATCGGGTTTTTAAAATATATTGTGTTATCCGACTAATACTCCTCAGGGTAACCAAAGATATTATTAATAAGCTTTCAGGTCCAATATAACTTATTGCCTATTAGTTTACTTTTAGTGTAGAAAAATAAGAACCGTAAGAAATAATCGATTACAAATTGTAAATAAGTCTCGCTGCCGATTCCTTTCGGGTTTATTTTATCGGTAAAACCCATATATATAATATCTTATGGTCTTTGGGCTACTATAACTACGATACCAACGTTAAATAGTTTGAATACACTAAATAAAGCGTACGATTCGTATATTCCAACATATTCCTTGGTATTGATATACTAAGTTTACCACTACAATATCCCCTTTAACTTGTAAAAATTCGAGGCTATAGTGAAATTCCCATGAATATCGTAAGCCCACTTTGACACTTAAAACACTTCATCTTTTCTTACGCAAATAATGTATCCTTTACTAGGTTTTACCTTAGTAATACATTGTTTTAGATATAAAATTGCAATAAATTGCGCTTCACATTCCTTTTTTATTTTTGCCGGTAAGTTATTTATTGTCTTATAGCCGTTTATCAGATACCCTATAATATTACCATGCCAATTCGTTTCGTCAATGTATATAGGTACTGTCATCATCCCTTTAAGTTGTAACATTCGTCCTGAACTTAACACTTCTATAGGTATATATTCCAATTCCTAGGTTTTTTAATATTGTTAGTTTTACGAGTAAACATTCCCCTACCTCCTACGGTCGTTTATTTATATCTGACTTTTAAATTTTGATAATTAATCCCGATAACCTTAAAATCTCGTTTAAGATTTCAATTATTTAATTCCAATTAGACCGGTATCCGATACGAGTATCGAAACATTCCAAGTATATTTATCTATTACTTAATTCTCTCTATAGATATCATCGGACTCGTCAATAAAAAAAATCATGTTTTTATAGTAAATAAAAACTATTATTAGTAAAGGCAATTTAATTACATAGGATCGTGATTTTCTCAAACATTTTACAACAACAAATGCTTCACTTTCTCTACTAGTATATCTCGTCTCGATATCATTTAGTTTCTATGAAAAAAGGCCAAATTCTCACCTTAGGTATCAGTTTATTCACTATTTTAGTACTAGTTTGAAACCCATTGAGTTAAAAAACAACGCCTCTAATTCCTCCGTTAAAATATTTTGTTGCAATGTATAATTATAATAAACGGTCTAGCGCTGTCGCAACATTTTAGTAAATTGCTCGACACATCATTACGAATACTTCAGCGTATTCCTCCCGTTATTCGAATTCCCTAGGTACCATTATATTTGTTTTGAAACCTTTCCCGTGGAGATCATTTTGGGTATCTTTCTCATGGTAAATGTTTTGAGGATTGTTGTCTACGACGCTTTGCCAGGTATATACCTTACGACATATAGTGTAAGATAAAGAGATTAGTTTAAAATATTGAAGAAAATAGGGTAGTTTTCGGATTTTACCTACATTCGCATGTTTTACGATGTTTCTCAGACGGCCAAACCTATCGTTGCAATAATTCAACACGAAAAAAGTAAATAGAACTTCCGAACAAGACAATTTTATAAGGGGTGAGATTACTCCTTCCGAACATGCCGATTTTGTAAGGAGTAGGACTACTCTTTCCGAATGCGAGGCGAAGAAAATACTAACAATAAAGGAAGTTGAATATCGCTCCAAATCCTTGTGAGGTGTAATGGTCATCAATATACATATTGAAAACTGTTTTTCAGGTATAGTTATATCTTGTCAATAAGGTCAGTACTAATCTACTAACTCTCGTATTCCCTTGATTATTTCTCGTAGTTTTTTTGCTAATTTTCGCACCATTTTCATTATTAAAATAATCGATTTCGTCTATCTTCATATTATTTTTGTTCGGTAATAATCATTTATCAAACGTAATATTGTTGTATACGTAATAGCTATATCTACCTACTAGCAATCCTTAATATATTCTTAATATTAAGTATTATATTTTACGTATAATAAATGATATCTTAAGCTTATACTCAGCGTAATAGAAATTCATCAGTATACATGTTATATATCGCTTGAAAATAAAACATTATAGTTACCTTGAAGAAGAGTATCAAAAAATATATATTGTAAGTGAATCGGCTATTATGATTATTTATATAACTATGAACCGGAATATAATTGTAAACAAAGAGATACTCTCTATTATTCTTCAATAAATATTGTAAGTACGCCCTATATTTTAACTAACCTAATTCAAAACATCTTGATACCTACATCGTTGGATAAAACGTTTATGTAAAAGCGACTTCATGTTATAAGCACTTAGGTTATTGTAGTTTAAATTATCTTTTTTTTCATTCGATTTCAATAAAATAAGTCAGGAGGTCCGTTATTTATACATCTTTTAAACCGAAGGAGAATATATATTTCTAGGTATATACTAATCTCTTAACCCGTAGCAATCCTCCTCTTAGTTTTTCATGTAGTCCTAGGTATTTATTATTCGCGAATTAGTTGACCTCGTTCGTCTTACTCATATCACCAACATTAATGCCAAAGGATTCGAACCACCTCTCAATAACATTCTGTAATGCATCGTTTATTTTTTCCGTTTATAGCGAAGTTTAATATTTCTATTTTTTACGTAATTAATACTTGTTCCATTTCATCAAACGTCGCTTCACAAGTCTTAGTTACTGTTTTATTACTAGTCCATTCTTCTCCCCAAGATTTTTATTATTCGTAAGCTAAAACGTTTAAAATACCCCTCAGTTTTCCTCAACTTCTAACTCCTGTAACTTCAAAATATTATCGTTTTAACCGTCTAATCCCGAATAAATCTTCCTATTGTAGTCAAAAATGAACAACTTAATAGGATAAATTAGGGGCGCAAAGTAATTAAAAAGTCTTATTACTCCTTTTTTCCCCCAAAATCCGAATTAACGCACGCGAAACAAACAAATACAACAAACAGTTATTGATATCAAGATATTCTCAAATACGTAACCCCTTTACCTCATTGAACATAATAATATTTCTCAATTTTCTATCTGCTTACTCATTTTGTTTCGCAACCATAGTTATCGTTTTCGCCTCGTTCTCGTATGTTACTATCTCGTTTTTATCCGTATATGCTTCGTTCTTTTCTGATATAATTAAGATTTCCCTAAAACGAATTTTATCAACAATGTTAACTTCTCCATGATTCTTTCCTTTGTAAAAGGTCTCCCCCAGGTATAAAACCCGCTTCATTTTGGGTGCCTTACTTGCTAAGTGAATTCGGCGAAGTTAAAAAGTTCGTTAAATTCTCGCACGCATTTTCAATCCTCCTCGATAGTACTCGACTTCTCCACTCTATCGATATCGTCTTTTTCTCTATCCAACTCCGAATTATCCTCTCTGTTTCTACTCTGGTCCTCCGATAACTTACGAAAACATTGGAACTATTTACGAACAATAGTACCCGAAAGAATATTGTTCACACAAGCTGGTTAAACATTAAAAAACAGTGGTTTTACATAGGTTTTTATAGGCACAGCGACCAAGTACTCGCCTTCGCCAATAAGAATAAGACTATTTACAATATAATTATTCATAGCAGAATGATAAACATGCTAATTACTGCTTAACAATAAATTGTGTAAAGGGTAATTAATAGTAACTAATACCTAAACCAAAATGACGATATTACTAACAATAAGCGGAAACCAAACTTCAGTTGATAATGTTCTACGACTTCTATCAGCCACCCTTATCTTTTTAGGCCGATTCTCCATCTAAATAATTTTTCCTAAGCGATTCGCTGTATTTAGTGCAATGAATTCTATGAAGAAACCATTATCTACCAAATATTAGCTTATATAAATGTTTTAAATATCGCCTTAAATATACCCGAATTAGGTTCTTATCGTCTTTGGCATAGTTCGATCCTTTACAACTGCTATCATAACCTTATATATAGATTTTATTCGCTTAAGTTTTTTCTTTAATTTCTTTCCCACTCTTATACGCCGGACAATATTAAATCTACATATCTTCGCTACTTTCTTATGATGGACGGGACTACGATTCAATAGTTATTAGAAAGTAATTTTAAAGTAAATTTCTCCTAACGTATCTTTCGAATTAAATTGGTATTCGAAGATGTAAAAATGCTCGAATAGGAACGAAACATTTCCTTTTTCCCGTAGTATTCGCTCTATATTCTCTCTATATAGCGTTGCGAAACTAGATAAAGTTCTCTCAAAAATGCTCTTTTTCGGCATAACTCTGAGGATATAGTTTTCGACTACGAAGCTCTGTAACGTAGGGTTTGAAAGCATAAAACTCGGAGGTAAGGGGAATTCCGCCTCGTGCGACTGGAAGGTCCTCCCTCTTCATTTTCAATGCGAGCGTTTATGTTATAAACGTCTCATAGTTCTGGCGCTATAGTATTTAGCAGCCATTAAAGGAAAAATGTTGTTAACACTTTTATCTTTTCTTTTATTCTTACGAGAATAATAGCGGTTCTCGCGAGTAAATTGGTAATTCTTTCGAGTAATTTAATGGTTATTACGAGCATATTGATCCTTTTTTGAAATACTTTGATTCTGAAGTTTGGTACAAATACCCTATACACTGCCCTCTGATATACTCGAATCCGCCAAATATAAAATGTTAGTACAATGAATATCGAATAAAGGATGAAAATCCTAGCACTCGGCTTAACTTATCAATGATATAAGCAATAACTCGTATATCTTCGCGTTTATCTTATTTCTGATCCTTAGCTTCTTGGGAATTACTAGTTTCATTTTTACAAGGCTTTGTATTAAATATATATTTACCTGTAGTGACCAGTAGTAAAAATAATCATAAAACTTATAATATAATCTAGGTTCGTTTTGACAATGAAAATATGATTTCGTATCTCTAATAATTATCATTATATATTTCTCGCTCTTTTTTCTTTATGCTGATATAAACCTCGCGAGTTTGCTATAATCGTTCAAAAAACGAATTAAACATGTGATCAATATTGGTTTCAATATCCGCAAGTATTTTGCGAATTATAAAAAGTATTTCCCATGTTTCCCTAAAGAGTTAATGTACCCATTTATTTTTACATCAGCTTTATAATCTACAAGAACTCAAGGTATACAATCTCTATCAAATATTCGTTTATATCATTTTGGTGATCGTTCTAAATAAAAAATGAATTATTATAACGGACTGATACCACAGTTACTAAAATCAACGTTTCTCCCACCATATCGTAGGTAATCTCGTCTCTATACATTCTGCACTCGTCCATGAGATTTTTGAAAACCAAGTGGTTGGAAACTCTAATCTATAATACAACATCAGCATCCAATCTATTATTCATAGAGTAGGCCCAAAATCTATTCCTCAGTTCTTTTTACAATATATAGGGGTATTAAACGGCAGAATAATCTTCTATCCATATGTATTAGACTAACGACTCTTGTATGCATCGTCCGAATAAATTTAATCTAACTGTTACATCAATGTTTATTGTTATCAGTTGAGATGTAAATTGAGAGGTAAACAATATATTTTACTTATTCAATTCTCATTTTTCGTCTTCAGATACATTACAGTACTATTCACCTACGTTTCATTTTCAAATCGTATGATAATAAATCTTACAAAGCTTTTCGATAATATTATCATTTTACGACTGCGTTTCTGCTACAATCTCTAGGTTTTTAGGGTAATTTTTCACACTTTCACTAAGCTATCATATAAATATTCTCCAAAATCTCATTTTTAATATCTTAAGAACCGATAATTTTCATTCGAATAAAATGAAGACAGTCGCGAATTGGTATCGTTATATTTAAAATTAGTAAAATTTTGGAAATTGATATGTGCGTTCGATGGCCAAAATTATTGGATAAGGTTTATATGTTTGGATAATTTATCCTCTACTTATTTTGCAATCCTTATTCGGTTCAGTTTTTCGTAACTAGCCTATGATAATTATAATGTTTTCTGGGTTCTCTTTTTTATTTTATTATCGTTCGTATTTAGATTTATCTAGTTTACGTTCGCGTCGTACTCATTATGTTAATTCTTTTTCTCGTTTGTTGCGTATTCAGTTTTATCTCGTTTACCTTTGCATTGTACTCGTTATGTGATCTCTCTTTAATTCATTAGTTTCCTTCGGTTCCAACTGCGAATTTCTCGATTATAACTGCGAAATTAGAGGATGATTACAGGTAAGTCGACCTTTGCACAGATCACCCAATAGTTATGGTGAGAAATTAAGGGGTTCTACGAGGTATTTGAAGTGAGGGAGGATTTGTATTTTTGTTTGTTATTTAAGCTAACTAGTGCCAGCGAGTGTTCTTTATCCTCCATATATCTCTCATATAACCTCAGTGAGCTATTTCCATAGCATAATTTATACTTCGTATGCATCCTAATCCTCCATGCTATCAATATATTACAATACTTTTGAATGAATATAAATCGTGCGATCAATAATTTAGAACACCTATCACCTCATCACACTTTTTTTTTACAGAAATAAAATGGTTATATGATACGAGTCCACCTTCAAAGTTATAACATTAATAAATGCTTTAATATAATTATAATTACTTGTATCATCTCAAACATAATATTCAACAACTTACGTTACCACACATTCCGGTTATTGTTGATAATGGTTTAAAAACAACTATATAAATAGCTCTCTAAACTAGAAAAATACAATAGAATAGATTTTGAAATAAATATAATAAACCTTCCAAAATAGGTACAACCTTATAAGTTCATATACAGTGATAAATTATTGGTAAAAATAACCAGGTAATATTATAGTAGATATCATGCGAAACTAGTTATTGGAAAGAATATCAATACCTACAAATGAAATATCTAAATTGTAGTATACGTTGATAAACTATTTTAAGGTATACGTAATGACTAATGATGTTGGTGAGTCTTTATCATTGCAATGTGATTGATTGGAATTGTGGTCAAAGTAACTGGTATATTTCATTGAAAGTGGTTATATAGTTACCTCCAAATTTAACAGATAGTTAATTAGTCTGCATATTAATCTGTATAAGCAACTACTAAGCTTGTGATCTTATTTCAATTAAGCATTCCCTGTACTCAACCCGTTATTAATATATTTAAATTATAAATGATTCAATTATTGATAATATTTTTATAATAGAAGATCTTAAGACGTTTCAACGTTGTTGATACGAATCAGTCGAAGTAACAGTAGTATTGCGTGTTCAAATAGTAAATGTATTGTGTTAGGTTTGATAGACCGCCCGCCGGTTTTCTTAGTAATTTGTATAGCTAATTGCTTGACTCGTATTCGAATCTAAAGTAGATATATACTATAATTTACTTACAATAAATATAGTTAATCTCACAAACAATACAGTTAACTTGTAATCAATACATTCAACTTTCTTGATATTAAAGTTAACTAACTGTATTGTAATTAACCACTGTTTTAACACTGGCGGATTTTTGTTTTCTGAATGCCTCTTAGTATAGCCAACAACTTATTTATAGTAGTTTCTGAAATTTCTCTTTATCTGCCAGCTAGACCCTGGTTAATTTTAGTGTATTACGCATCGAAATCAACTCCAATTACCTACCCTTGCTCCAAGGTCTCGAGTTTGGACTTGACCAACTCTCAAATATGGGTAATTCGCCAAAAATTTATATACACTTCAAACCTGACCTTTCCAATCAATCAGGTCACTGGATTTAAATCTCTGGTAATCTTTCAATTCGTTAGGGTACTTCTACTTCTTTTTTCATCCTTCGTAACGTAGTTTAACTTTGTTAGGTGGCCTTTTAATGTAGCTCTCTATGCGTATAGTTAACTTATTACTATTAATTACCTTTTTTAGGGCTTTATTCAGTATCGATTTCATTGTAACATTAATCGTATTGTTTTTACCATTGATCCATTGAAGTATTTCGATTTACCCAATTTCGTAAGCTTTACAATACGCTATTATGTCGACTATAAAATATTTCCAGCCAATTATCACTAATTTCAAAAGAAAATTCAATATAATTTTCGAATCCATATAAATAATAAACGGAATAAGTGATAGGCTTAGCTGTTTGGTAATACTATTCAAATATTTTCATATAGTCATTCTGATATCAAAACTGGTTATTATATCGTAAACTATGGAAGTAAATAAGCTTTATGTAACCTTTTTATATTTTATAAAGATCCAGTATATTCAGATTCCTATGATGACGAACTGGTTTTTCTGAGCTTGATTCTTATGGATAATACTTTGAAAAAAATCCAATATATCAATTGTGGAGGAACTATACTGGGGCTATTTATTAAGGAGATTACGTACTATCAGTCATTTTCAATGAAGAAAGGAGGGAGCAACCCCTGCCAAAGAGCTGCTATGGATCTAGTGAAAAGGGGTAGTCCAGTCATATGACTGGTGTAAAGGTATGCTTAGAAGCAGATCAAGCGCTTCATAGGAGTATGACAACCGCCAGGGCTAGATCCCTAGTAACTACTAGCTCAGGTATCAGCCTATAATAACGATGGATTAATATTGTTTGCGAAGAAGCCATTCGTAAAGATTATTCAATTAACCTTTAACAAGTTCAAAAGAATCATATTGATTCTGAGATTCAAATTTCATATCAGCTAATCTAAACCTTCATTGAATTGATTGTAATCATTATAACTTGGAGTTTAAACTTTTATCGCAATTAATAAATCATACGATGTATTCGGATGAAATAGAATCGCGAGAAAACTATCGCAGTCACGTTATTCCAAGTACTTTTACACTATAGTTACGTTAATTTTGTTGATTTTAGCCAGGCAAAGGCTTAAAATCCTCTAACAAAAATTAAGGTAAATATTAACATCCTTAATACTATATTTATCAACGAATATAAGTTAAATTTTAGTTTTTTACCATTCGCTCAATTTATAAACATATTATAATTCTAGAACTTTCAAGACCTTAATCGTATACTATGTCGATACCATAAATTTAGTAATTTTAACGAAAAAGGTATCAATGAATTTGTTTTTATACGATTCCGAATTATTTCTTACATATAACTAAGAAGTTCGAATCGTAAATTAAGAATTTCATATCTAATTTTGACTTTTATACCATTTTTATATTAAAAACCAATAACGATCTATGAATATATCCTTGTAACGGTTTTACGTATCTTATAACAGTTTCAAATATGTATTTATTTCGCAATTTTAAAGGTATTATTAATGAAACTTTTTTTAGTTAATTGCTTACTAAATGTATGCTTAAACAATACTAAAGCTATTATTTGTCAAAGTTTCATTAGTCGTCTCTAGTAAACTTGATAATTCAATAAGCAGGTTTTAACTGATTTTCTGACTTATTGACAATTTGGAAAGAATTTAGGTTTTTCTTTTATCATTGTATTTTTGAACGATTAGGCGTAAATTTGTTGTCGCTAATCCGTGGTTTGTTCTTGAACTCCATAAATAATTATGGACCTAAAGATTGTAATATTGGGGGTTTGAAGTTTAAAGTCGAATTAAGATATGAATTGTATAACTCCTTTAATAATTAATCAATTAATTTTAAACCCATCGCTATTTTTAAAAATATTTCCTAAAATCTTGATGAATTTGGTGTGCGGAAATTGACGGCTAAATGTTCATTATCCTTCTATTTCCTATTAACCTAAACAGTAATATTAACACCCCCCAGAGTGTTTTTATTTTTTGGTTGCCGGGTATATCGTCGTCGTTCGATTGGCTCATTAATTACTAGAGGGGAGGGGGTGAGTTCTATTATTTAATGTGCTTGGCTTAGAAATCTTTATTGTCATTACTATCGTTGATCGCCTTGATATAAGGTTTTACTTAAGAGATATAAAACGTCATAAATACATTAATAATTTTAATAAGTACTTTGGATTTAGCGATATTCGAGATATTAAATAGATTATCCCGTTTTCTAAAATTTTTCTATGCGAAAACTTCGCTTTAAAATGACAAAGTAAGTACATTTATCATTGTAAAGCCGTTTTCGGTATTTAAGTCGTTATTAAATTGGCGTCTAGCAGATTTCGTGCCTTGTTTCTCTAAATATTTTCTATATAGATTGATCCTTGATTTTATTATTTGATAATGGTAGATATTATCCGTTCAAAAAGTATATGGTTTAATGATAAATAACGTTAGTACTAGACAGTTAGAGACTATATTATTATTTAGCCTCTTTACCGCCGTTGAAAAACTTCTTTTTTCATCCGTGAACTTCTCAATTTCGAGTTTCAAGATGTCATACACTTTATATAGTAGTTTGTATACTTTTTCGACCTTCCTATTCTTTCAATATAGCTCAACTGTTACAACTTCATATTAAATCTACATTATTTCATCTTCAATTCTAAACTTGAGAATTATATGAGTGATAATCATATCATGGATTATGGCGTCGAGTGGTGTTTGGTATGTGTCAATCCATAATATATTCAATTTTTTCAGGTTTTTTTGCCGATAAAGACTCAAAGAATTTTTTATTCTAAAAAAAGTTGCTGAATGTACATTATGAAAAATAATTTTGTTGTTCAAATTCATCATATTAGTTTAGATATTATAATCTAATATTTTGTTATTGTTTAGTATGAGCTTCAACTTTCGGTTATTTAGACGTATTTTTGACAATAGTAATTGAGGTTTCTAATAGTCTTTAGCGCAAAGTACTTTGTATCTTTTGATTTCACGAATTTAAAGACTTCCTATTATTTGTCCACAGTTGGTTGATTTGGAAGTTAATGTAACTAATGTATTTTTAACTTATCTAAATTTAATACTGTTTCTTTTACCCTTGAAAGGAATTACCAAAGGTAACTTCCGGTTGTTTTTTCATTAATTTATCAATAATAATATCGACATTAACTTTGAAAATTGTTATGTTTTATAAGTAGAAAAAGGATATGGTAGGATATTGAAGACTTTGAAATGTAATCTATTCGATACTAATTAATATAGGAGTTAATTCCAGTAACTATATTTTGTTGTCCAAGTTAAAAATAATTTTGGTTTCAATAGTATCTTAACGATTAATCCCTGTAATTATAATATGTTTCTATCACAATATTATATATTACGAACAGTGTTATGTTGAATAACTTATCTTTAGATCATTTTCTATAATACCCTTCAACATGTAATCTACGTAGCGATCACAAATTTTACATGTATAAAAGGGGTTAGATATTCCTTTATTATAGCAAATTGAGGGTTTATGATAATTAAGTAGTATAGGAAAGCGTGGTCAACTAGTTATTAGTCCTCTTTAAAAGTAGTATTTTCATGTTACGTAACTTATTTTAACGTATTTTCATTCTAAAAGCCTCTTTATCCTCATCATTTATGATATGGTTCAAGTTGTTTTTCAGAAAGACATTAAAGTGTTGAGTATATATATATATATTTTTTCATGTGACGCTTACCTAAAAATTAACGAGTTCAAAAGTAGCTTGACTCATTATATATTTATCACGTTATATAACTATTACAATGATTGTTCCTTCGGTTAGTATATGTTCCTAAGTTTTGCTTACGTTACTGTTACTAGTAAGGTTTCTAATTTAAAGGCTTTAGTGCATATTTTAAACGTTAGGAGCCTCCATATTTATAGTTGATACAATAAGTAATTGAAATCTTTTCGCTATCTTAAAAGCGGAAATTGTTATCTTGAAGGTATGTATCAATATAGTTAAATAGATTTGTTATTATAATTGTAGGCAGAAACCATAATTAGGTGAAATAATATTTATAGGCGGTATATAGCCGTTCTAAGGTGTATTTAAATTTGTTAACGCTCGCAAAAACTGCATATATATAGTCGCAAAGTGTAGCTTCACTAACTTGTATTTTTTCGATCGCTTGCTAGTATAATATTGATTCTTAAAGCATTTGTTTGAGTATACCTATTGGTTTTTCCTCTCTTTTTACTTTATTATCATCATTGATTACATATATATAGCCTTATTTATATAATAAAACGTAAAGTGGATATTATTGTCGAAATAACTTGTTATTCTGTTAAAGATTCTTCAAAGAATTAATACGTGCCTTAATTAGAAAAAATAGGTAATAGTTTGTGACTTATATCATGAAAATTTCTGGAAATAGTCGGTATAAACCTAAAGGCTAAACCTTTATTTACCTAAAGAAATTAATAAATGCATTGTTATGGCTTTAGACGTTGCAACATTATCAGTTCGATTGGTCGAAGTAACAGTAGTATTGCATTGATTAAGTGGTAGATGTATTGTTCTACGTTTGGCAGACCGTTAGTTGGTCTGTATAGTAATTTTTATAGCTAATTGCTAGGTTAGTACCCTAGTGTAAAGTAGGCGTATATTGTACTTAACTTGTAGCTAATACAATAACTCTACCAACAATATACTCATTTCTAATTAATATATTTAACTTTACTGTAAGTAAAGTTAACCTATTATATTACAATTAATACTATTTTATCACTAGCAGCTTTTTGTTTTGTGTATATATACCAATATAGTCGATTCATTTTTTTTGGTTATCGCTAAATTACGTCCTCTTTATCTGGCCGGACCCCTATTATTTCTAGTGTACTTCTACATCCATATTGACCCTAATTAACTTGAATTGATCCACGGATCTAAATCTCGACTTTATCGATTCCCGTACATAAGTTTTTCGTTACATACTGATGCGTATCACCTATCGCTAGTATTAGCCTTTTGAACAATCATAAATTAAGCTTCATTTTCATTTTCCTCATTCCACTTACGTTCATCAATTTATTAATGCTTTTTACTTAACTTTATCATTTTAAGAAGTTACTATCATTTTTTTCCTAGCAGTTTCCTAGTTTTCTAGTATATTTTTTTCCGTTAACACGTGACTTAACCTTATTAGGTAGCTTGTCAATATAGCCTTTGATACGTATGTTTAGCTTAATTCTATTAACGAACCTTTCAATGGTATCATTCGACGATATTTTTGTTATGGAAATAATAGGATTATCTTTTCCA
Source organism: Anisogramma anomala (assembly GCA_038502455.1). Lineage (NCBI taxonomy): Eukaryota > Fungi > Ascomycota > Sordariomycetes > Diaporthales > Gnomoniaceae > Anisogramma > Anisogramma anomala. Next base: position 360,218 of record JASMMZ010000014.1, on the reverse strand, counting down.
TTGATTTATCGGAACTCATCAATTTTCCTGTTTTGGTTGGTTTTGTAGAGTACTATTACATCGATCATTAGGCGTTTTTTGCTAGTGATTCCTAGCTTCAAAAGGTATTCGAGTAGGCTTTTTGAGTCGGTATATATTATCATCGGGGCAAGGGGAACTTTTAGCTCGCTGGTGATAACGGAAAGTTTTTTCCATAAGTCTATAACTAAATTAAAGCTATCGATTATGTCGTAAATCTTTTAGGTCAGTACGCTTCGTTTCATCCTCTTATATTTAACGGGAGTCTAATTTATGAGGTAACCGATAATACTAAACTAATCCTCACGATTATCCTTATGAAAGAGGGTAATAAGAAAGCTAATTTGTAAATATAAGTTGGTGTTATTTATAGAGAAATCGTTCGTAAATATCATTAACTTGGCCTTCAACAGGTTAATCGGAATTATATTAATCCCTCGGAACATGTTCTGTATCTGGTACTCAAGCCTTTTATTCAGCCTTTTAAAGTCTTTATTTGTTGGGTCTTATATTTTTACTGTAATCGATAGGTCGTGAAAGGCTTCTATTTGGTATAGGGTGGCTATATAGCTATTACAGGCGCGTTATTCCAAGTACCGTTAAGCTTTGGCCACTTTAGTTTTGTTAATTGTAACTAAATCAGTGACTTAACTCTTTTAGCGAAAATTAAAGCTAGCATTAATAATAAGTATGCGGATTGACGATTTTTGAAATATAAGTTAATTACCCTTCGTTAGAATCGTAACTAGTTTGCAATTTTTAAAACTTAGAATCTGGTATCGTCTGTTGTTTCGATGTTATAAAGATAGCAGTTTCGCCGAAAAGGGTATCGTAAATTTTTATATGTATTGAAAAGAAGTCCTTTTTCATATTACTAGGAGCTACAGGTTTCAAATTAAAAAAATTATACCCAATCGTAATTTAGAGTATGACTAATAGGTTAAAAACCAATAAATACCCGTTTCAGCTAATTCGTATAGTAGCTCGATATATAGTATTACTGTTCCAAAAAGGTAAGTAGCATGAAATTTCTTTGTTAATTTTGAGAAGAAGATCTTCTTTTAATTAGCCACTAATTTTATATATATTTACGATACATTTTTACTACGAAGTATAAACTTACATTTAATTTGAGCTAGTCAACTTATTATTACATAGACTACTAAACTTTACTTAATCTTTGAAATAGTTAGCGACTGCGTACGGATTCAGGTTTTGTCTTTATCACCCTATCTAAACAATTAAATGTGACTTTTTATATGGTTATCCCGTAAGGTTTCCTTTAACCTCGTATATAATCATTAACTTAGAGATTGTGATATGCGGATTTTAATGGTTCAAGTCAGTTTTGAAAACGAATTATATAACTTTTCGAATTAAGAGACCGTCAATTTTGACCCTATTACTTTTTTTGAAGGGTATTCCGAAGTATTTAATAATATCTGTATCCGAAGCTTTAATGTTAAGTTTTCGTTGTCTTTTTCTTTCCTACCTATCCAAGCAGTGTTGTAGATAAAACCTGATATATTTTCCTCATCTTTAATATTTGTTTTCCCCAGCGGTCGTCCGCGCCAGCATCATTTCATCGGCTTAATGATAACAGGTAGAGGAGTATCGTATTAGCTTAGTCATTTATGTAATGATCATACTAAATACTCGTGAATATATAGAAGGTGTCAGAGTGTTTATGTTATTAAGAAGATAGCAGAGGTACTGAGTAAACAATATCGCAACCGTACAAGTAATGATTAAAAGCTGTGAGGCTATTCAGAATATACTGAGATTGAATACTTAGATTGACAACTGAAAATCTATGAAGGAAATACTATCTATGTGGTGCTGACCGTGTCCTTATATATTCATGCCTTCATACTGTTTTTAGTACTGGACCCCTTGAATCAGTGCTGATCCCACTGATCCTAATTAAGTGATTGGCTCATTCATTTCCGCTAACAAAGAAGAGGTGTTCCCCGCCTAATGTGTTGGACTTCAGGCTCTAAGTGGCTCAGCTGCACACTAGCTTACTTTTTGACTCGCCATCATACTTGGGTCGTAACAATTTAGCTTAAAGGTATTTATTGTTTATGTCCCTAATATAGGGTTTAACCTGGGTAATACTAAACGTTAGGAAGCCTTTATTATTCTTAATAATTACTTTAAAGTTCGTGATAATTACATCTTTGTATAAACTATTTAATTTGACTAGATTCCGCTAAACAAAGACTTTACTTTACAATAATAAAGCAAGTATATCGATTATCGTAAAACCGTTTTTGGTGTTAAGAGCGTCGTTACCTTACCACCGTGCTAATTTCTTTCGCAGTTTCTTAGTGCCTTACTATAGACTACAGCTTCTTTTTGGGTACTTATTATTGGCGAAGATTTACTTATTAGTCGTGAGAACATTTTGAATACTAGTAGTGTTAGTACTATGCCGTTAGAGTCCACAGTATTATTCACACTTTTTAACGCTATCTGAAAGCATGCCTTTTAGTTTATAAAGATTTCAATCTCCAGTGTAAGGATATCATACGCTCTACACAGTAGTATGTGTGCCTTTTCGGCCTTTTTAATGCTATAGTAAGCCTTTACGATCACTTAGTTGTATTGAATTCATATTATCTTGGCGTTTGCCTAGAACTTTACCGCCATTAAATTGGTACTGGTAACGTGAACCAAGACGTTGGATAGGCCTAAATATATGTTAATTTATAACATTCTTAAAAAATTTCACGTATACTTTGTGAATATGGATTTTACATACTTGACTCTATGAAATGAGGTTGAAAACTTATAGACGTAGAAAAAAGGCTTATTATCCTATTAAAAAAATAATCATAACTTCGAAATTAAAGTCCTCGTAGTTTTTTAGTATAAACCTAAATCTTCGGGAGGCTTTAGATATATATTTGGCAGAAATGGCCAAACTTTTTGATAGCTTTTCGAGAAAAATATTCTACATTTTTATACCCTGCATTCTTTAGGATATTGTTTAGCCTGTTAACATCCATTTAATCAGAGAACCGATAGATTGAAAGTATTTCCGATTCCGTCAAATTTAATGCCGTTACCATCAGGTTTTAAAGATGAAATTATAGGTGCTCCTACTTGGGAGCAATGGGAAACCTTTAGCTATTTATTACCAACTCGTTAGCGTTAATGTTAAAGTGAACGCCGAGGGTCTTTATATACTTTTAATCTAAAAGTAAAATGGTAAAGAAATTAAAATATAGAATATAATCGACCTTATAAGTAGGGTTTTAGACATTGCAACGTTGTCGATTCGATTAGTCGAAGTAATAGTAGTATTACATAATTTAGTGGTGGATGTATTGTTTTAGGTTTCGTAGACGGCTAACTGGTATGCGTAGTAATTTGTATGGCTGATTGCTTGGCCCGTTCCCTAATATGAATTAGGCGTATACTGTACTTGACTTGCAGCTAATACAGTAAGCATACATGAAATAATTCACTCAACCTACAGTCAGTATAGTTAACTTTACTATAAGTAGAATTGACCTACTGCACTGTAATTACTAATATTACAACAGATTAAATAATAGTTTAAATTACTGTTATACCTAGTAATAATAATTGTTTACCTAAGTCGAAGTCAACTTTAACCTCATGATTATCTTAGTAATTGATCTCGGTAGTAGTAATACTTTTCCTCCACAATATTTTGTACTGCGAATAGCTTCCTGATAATTACCGTATTGGCCCTATCTCAGCCATAATACCTTAAAACGTGTGATTCGCATAATAATCACGAAAGTTAAAGGTATATAAGGGGTTGTAGGCTTAGCTAGGATAAAGGAAAAGGCGTTTACTACTTAATCGGTATAAAAAGTTATTGTTGGCTATTCATTGGGCCGTATGAAGAATAGTACTTTCATGTCAGTTTATTTACTTAAGGACATGATAACTGTTAACAGTTTTTTTACCCGTGAAGTTTGCGACATAATCTATGTCGTTTTGTACGGAAGTAGTACGATACGAGATATAATATATTACCTGTTGATTATTGAGTTTGATAGAAGGATAGCGTGTTAACTAATTACCAGACTTGGTATAAATTCAATACATTTTACCATTATCAAGAAGATATTTTCTACTGTTAGTCAATCCATTAGAATCTTATTTTCGTTAGTGCTAATATAGTTATAAATTTCAGTCTGAAGATATTAAACCTTATTCTCAATGTTCAAGGCGCTTTTAATCATACTTACTATTGACGTAATCAATTATAGCATGGTTTACTTCATTCATATCGCGAAATTTATTGACTGAAGGTTATATATTAAGCGAATTTGTTGTACAAGTTATTAAGGTTATAACGAGGAACGAAATTAGCTGAAAAAGCCTCTACAGGTGGTATTTAAGCGTTTTAAAACGTAGTCAAACTTGATAGAGACCGTAACGGCTGCCCGTAACTGCTTTCAAAATGTATCTTCGCCAGCGTAAACCCGCCCTAATGCCTGCTAGTATAATATAAACTCATTAAACATCTAATTTAATATATCTATCAGTGTTTCCTCATTTTTATTTTTCTCCATTATTGTAATCAACCTTATAGTAACCCGATCCATATGGTATTACGTAAAATGGATATCATATTCGAAATAGCTTTTTATACCATGGAGAATCTCGTAAAAGTTTATTGCTCGTATTAACAAAGTTGGGTAGTAATTACTGGCGTTCCATTTAAGGATCCGGGAAATTATGAGTCAAAACCAGAACGATAGATCTCTATTTACTTGAAAATGTTGAAAAGGTACATTATCTTAGTATTGAAGAGGTTGTAGGGCTTCTAATTACACTTTTCTATGTTATTGTAGATTTTAGCCAAGTTTGTAAAAACTTATAATTAACGTTAACTATTTAAATAGGTTGAAGAAATAGGTTGCAATATTCTTACTATTTTTCGTTAGTATTTATTAACAATTTAAGATTTTAAGCCTACAAAACGCGGTATTAAAATTAATTTCTAATCGCCTAATCCGAGTAGTAAAATCCTGTAATAAAACTTATAGTAGGCTCGCGCGCATAGGCGTACCTTCCATACAAAAACTCTTAAAAGACTTAACGATTTGAAGTAAATAGTTAAGTGGTAATATGGGCTTGGCTGTAAAGAAGAATTTGCAGAACTTAAAGATTTTTATTGATTTAATTATAAAGCGCCGACGTTAATACCAGGCAGTAATGATGTCGTCGTAGCGAAGCTTTAGGCTATGTTCGTGGTTTGCCATCTCCTTTTGAATGATAAAGGAGTTTGCGGCAAAGTTTCCGGGACGTTTTTTTAGTTTTCAAGCTAAGGAAGCAGCTTTGGCGGCAAGGAATTAATGTGGTTAGTATAGTCGGAACACTATCGTTTGGTAAAAGCGGGCCGGATATGTAATTCTGGGGGTAGGTTAAACTAGAAGCGGTTTAGACTTGTTGTTTCAAAGGATATCTCGTTAACAGTTTTATTCGGATTGTGGTTTCGGGCCGCTTCTTTTTATCGCTCTTCTATACTCTCGTACTATTGTTTAACGAAACGAACTTATACCGTTTGGCAGATTAACGAGTATATTATAACCTTTAAACCCGTTAATCTTGAAAGGGCCGGTCTATTCGTTCTTAGTTTTCCAGACCAGAACCTTAGATTACAACGGTAAATCCAAAACGCCAGTTCACATAGGCTATTCCTTATGGCTAACGTTTTGAATAAATCTTTTTTAGCCCACAAAGAACATAATACTATCATAACCTTCGTTATAACATTCGCACTTCACACTATGGTTTGTAATAGTATAAAGTTTATATAGATCGTTAGGTAATTATTAAAAACAAGGAGCGTAGGGATAAACCCATTTAGGCTAAAAGTGTTATTAACGGTGTTAAACACCATTTAAAAGATAAATTTATTAAAAATGGTACCCTTTAGTTTCTTCAATAGCATTGTATATGTTTTTTTAAATGGTCTGTAGTACCGCTTGCATTTTTTAATACTTTATAAGACTTCTACTGAAATCTGTTTATACTATTTACTGGTAATTCGAATCTTGATACGTTATTTGGTATAAAAATAAAGGTCGTATTGACGTTGTATATAATTCAGTTTGAGGGACCTAAATAAATGTTTAACTAGTAATTAACCAAAATATCTTGATAATTTGTAACGGAAACGCTTCGCGTAAACTTAATTGTTTAAAATGATGTTACCATATCAATAACGTAAAGGATAAGTTGGATGTTGAAATATATAATATTAATAATTATCTCGCAATTAAAGTCCACATTGTCCTAAAGGCGGAACTTAAACTGGCGTAAATACTGTGAGTATAACTAACACTTATAGCAAAACTTTTTGATAACCTTAAATACGTTCTTTTTTTATATCTATATGGCCTACGATATAAAGTAAGTGTAAAAAGCGTTTAATAACCGGGTATACGAATCGGTGATACAAAATCCGTAATTCCGGCTACGTTAAGTAAATAATCTCAATTATACATACTTCGAGGAAAAACTACAAATAGCCGAACTCAAGCCGAAGAGATACGTATATACTCTCTGAGACGCAGATAATTTGATGAATCGTTTATTGAACCTTAATTCCGACTTTCGTTATATTCGTCAATCAAAGTAAAACCTGTATTTCAAAATTTATTATATATAGCTTAAACGGTTCGAATAACGTATTTACGAAGATTTTTCCGAACGATAATACTTTATTTTTATTAAATAATTTTTTTGTATTTTCCTATTTAATTTAGTTAAAACTTCGAAAACCTCCCCTCGAACGCGTCAAATTTTCTCTTTCCAGACGTTAAGATTTCAATAACACTAATAGCAAATATAAAACCCTGAGATCGGTTGCCTTATTTACCTGAAAACGTAAATTTCGACACTATGTAGGCGTTGAACGCTCCGTTTTCGCAATCTAGGCCTATTTTATATAAAAAAGAGGTGTTCTATAAGCCTGTTTAAGCTCTCTCCCATACAATGGTATTCTACCATACACTCGATCAATCTCTCTTCTGGGCAGTGGCACTATAATTTGCACTATGTAAATTCCCTTTCTAGGCAGTGATACGTTATCGTGCACTGTGTATGGATGTAACTTGAAGCGTGGCCGTTTAATAACTAAAAAGATATATGATAATATTCATAAATACCATATTAACAACTTTATATGAATTATCTATTTACTATTAAATACGCTTATTTCACCTGGTAACATTTTTATGTTACGAATTTTAAGGTTATATCGCAAAAAAACAAATCGTAAAATACTTTCGATTAATATTAAATAACAGTATAAACTTCTTAGGTTTTACTCAAAATACTGTTACGATTTTTCGTTGTCAATTATCTTAATTGTCGCTAGAATTCCAGCTTACTCTTTTCATATTAGTCTAAAATACATGTTACTGATATAGTGGCTATGATGAATAAAGATTAATAATATATTAAAATCAAGTTAAATACTTTAACTCAATGATTGAACAAACTCACCCTTTTAAAATAATAAATCCTCAATAATACGTAGTTTAGCCATTACAAACCTAATATTTCAAAGAAGGAGTGTATTATTAATATATATATCATTAATATTGAAATATCTACATTATGTAATCGATGAAAATATTTCAACACGAATACACATCTATCTAACCTGTTTTTAAAATACATTGAATACTGTTTTTTAAGTTCTTTTTACATCAACGTTAGAAGAAGATAGTATAGTATTTCAAGTAGTCAGGTAAGTTATTGGATACTTAAGAGGGAAAAGAGGCAGCTGAAGGGTGCATGTCTTAAGTAAGAGTTTATAAGCTTTCACTTAGAGTGTAGTATTTTACTATGCAATCTGCCAATGTCCTTCCTGAAGCGCACGCTATTATGTACTATAAAGGAGTGTATCCTGCAGCGTAACACGTTATCATGCACTTTGTAAGATTGAACCCTACAGCATAAAACGCTGCTATGTTCTTTTTAAACGTAGTCCATATTGTATGTTGATTATAGTAATATATAATAATATCTATATAGGTAATCATTTTTGTCTTTGTGAAGATTCTTATTCATAATTCAGTCATAACAATATAATTAGTTTAAGACTCCCATCAGTCATTCCATAATGATAGTAGTATATTTTGTTTGAGTTCTGAATTCATCGTCTTGGTAATAATAGTGGTGTATTGATACCAGTTAGGCACAAACTTATTTTTTTTCTTTTTGTAAAGAAAAAGAAATGCTAGCTATTGGAATTGAGTTATAAAACCTTCTTGGTGGCGTTGGCGAAGGGGGTATTGGAAAGAAAGAGCGTTTCCAATAAATTATTCGGAATAAACTATTTTAGCTTTGCTTCGAATGCGTTATTTTAAATAATTTTCCCTAGCCTTTGTTTGCTTATTATCCGTATGCAGGGCTCGTATTCGTGACTGATTACCTTTCTTCCTTATTCTTTGAGCGAATTTAATGTGCTATTTGAAGCGCTTTAGTTTGGTACAAGTGTTTCCCATACGTTATCCAAAGCGCTTTACTTTAGTAGGAGCGCCTTTAATGCGCTATTCGAAGCGGCTTTTCTATTTAGTTTTCCTCGTTTTGATGTTTCTTTCGGGAGAGTCGTTCATCCTTTTTATAGCGTACTTATCGCGGTCCGGAGGGTTATATTTCATATGATATTCTGGAAGATGATTTTACTCTTCTTAAGCGTTTTTCTCGTGGTTCAGAGGGCTGTTTTTTCTGTGCCCTTCGGGAACGCTATCTCTTGTGTCTAGGACGCTTTTGTCTTTGTATAGAGGGTTGACCTTATTTGATAAAACGTGTAGTTTCTGAATTCAAGTCGAAGGTAGCCTTTGCAGTACTTTCTTTTGTGGAATCTGAGTGGAGGGTAACTTTTGCGGCGCTTCCTCATTTTTAGTTTGAACGTTGAATGTCCCTTTCAGCCTTTACTTTTTAAAAATTCAAGTATAGGGTAACCTTTGCCGCGCTTTTTTCTCCTAAACTCAAGAGCCGGATAGCTCTTATGGCTTTTCCTTTTGAACTCGAATTTCCGATTAACCTTGTGGCCTTTCCTTTTAAACTCGAATCTTCGATAAAACTTACAGCTTGTGATCCTCTTAAAGGCGAGTGCTAGATGGCCTTAGCGGACCTTTCTCCCTTTGAATCTGAGTGGAGGAAGATGATTCTAGTCCTTCTTTATCTTAAACCCGAGCGTTAGATTGCTCTTACGGCTTTTCCCTTTTTAAAGTCTAGTGGAGAACAATGTTTTTGACCCTTCCTTCTCTTGAACCCGAGCGCCGGATTGCCCTTGCGCCCTTTCCCTCTTTTATCTCCGAGTAGAGAACAATGATTTTGGCACTTCCTTCTTTTGAACCCAAACGCTGGTGTTATGACACGAACTGCAGTTGGATCCTCTGACACTGTATGTTCCCCACTACGCTTACAAAGCACATTTCCCATGTACGGCACGGCAATTGGACAACGGATGACTCAGCAGAAGTCACGTGACCTGGATCACTTGGATCACCTGGATCACCGGCTCACTTGGATCACTTGGATCACCACCAGTGATCCCGCAAACCTCATACTGGAGCACCCCCAGTATGGGTACCAACTGAAGGAACTAGATATAAGGACATGGTCATCACCACCTTATATAGCTTCATTAGATAGTTCTTCAGTTGTCAATCTAAGTATTCAGTCTACACACCTGAATAGCCTAACGGCTTCTGATCATCACTCGAACACAGTCTTGATATTGCACCTTTGTTACCTCTGCTACCTTACTGCTAACATAAACCCTCTGAACACCTTCTACATACTCACAGGTATTTAGTGTGATCATTACAGCTGGATTATCCTTACAACCCTTTCTCTTCTCTTATAGGTCTCTCATTTTGCGTGCATAGAGTGTTTTTACGTTATGGTTTGTTCCGTATACGTTTAATAAGCTATTTCTTACGTTCCTCCAGTTTATCCCCTTTTAAAAAATCCCCTTTCAACATTTTGCCATTGGTACAATTTAGTATTTTATAGAGTTATAACGTGGTAAGTAATGGTCTTACGATACAACCGTTTTTACTATCGGATGTTTTAATACCTCCGATTTATAATTGTGCGCGTAATACCTTTAAAATAGACATATTTACTGTAATTGACATTTCAAACCTTCAATTCTTAAAATTCTTTTGGAAAAAATCGAATGAATCGAAATTTGAAACTTTTATATCCCCAAATTAAAATTTATGTTTGTAATTTGTGTATTTATATTATAATAGTTAATGTCTTTCACTAGAGTTTTGATCTTGTTGTCTCACAGATTTAAGTTAATAGGCTTTACAATGCCTCTCCAAAGAGATATATATTTAAATAAAAAGTCTATGTATTTGTGAACCTTATCCAAATATGTTACTAGTAATACCATAGATATTGAAGCAATGTAAAAGCTATTCTTCAGCGTTACGAACGCTTGAAAATCTATTTTAAGTCTTTTCCGAATATGCTTGAGCACTTTAAAAGCTGTTTTAACGCATTGACCGGGATTAAAATATGATTAAAATGATGTATTTAAAGGGATCCCGAAATAGAACATTCTAAATTAGGTGTGTAGCGCTTGCTAGTATAAATGAAATGTAAATTAGGCGTTACTACAAACTAGTTAGGCGTTTTGAACTAGTTTTTAACGCTTGATGATATTATAGTAGTCAGGTGACTAGTAAATTTAAACGTTGTAAATAGGAATTCAGAAAATCGGTGTAAGATAAGGTAATTAAAGGGGGAAAAGGGTTGGGTATTTGGAGTGAGGAATTATTAATATTGGTTTGAATGGTATTTGAGGACGAATTAAAATAATATAGAAATACTGGATATTACTTTTACCGTTTTCTGTAGATTTAATGTTCGTTTCGACTGCTATGTTAGGCGTTTACGATATATGTCGGAGCGTTTTAAAGAGTGTTTTAAGCGCTTTTAGTATGATAAGCGCTTCGAATATTACTTTTGGAGCTTGGTTTAATTATGAGATCGCTTTGAAAACTGCTTTGGTCTCTCTCAGAGTTTACCAGAACGCCGTAAAAGTTATTTTAATCGCTTTCCAAGTTTACCGTAAAGCTGAAAAAGTTGGTTTAAGCGCTCTTCAAGTTTGCTGGAGCGTCTCAAAAACTGTTTTCAGATACATCACAGCGAAAATAATTCGAAACTTGATAGCTTACGTGGCTGTTGACTCGATAGATCCCATCGAAGGATTCTGAAACTTCATTATTTGCGTGGCAGATACATAATAGGACGTTCTATAAGAAGTTCCCGGATACGTCTACAACGCCAACCGAGTTAAAGGATAGTATAATAAGGCTTTCGTCAGTCAAAGGGTACTAATCAAGTTGATTATTTCGTACTAATATTATCATTTTTAATGTCACTCCGTATTTTACAGTCTTTTCACACTCCTGTATGATTTTTGTGAATCGTAGTATTGGAATACAGAATGGTTAGAATTGTTATAACATCTTATTATAAGTGTTTCACTAAGGTTCGTGTCTTTTTTCCTAAGCTGTTTGTAGTAGACTGAGTTGGCTATTAATCAGTATCGGTAAAATCTCTATACATGAAGGTAAGAAGAAAATAGTATAGGATTTTAAGTAGTAAGGTAACTTATTGGATAATTGAGAGGGAGAAGAGGTATTTAAAGAGTGTACCCTTCAGGTAAGAGTTTATAAGCTTTCATCTGGAGCGAGGCATCTTACCATAATTTTTTCTAATATCTCTTCTAGTGCGTACGCTATTATGCACTTTGCAAGAATATATCCTATAACGAGACACGTTATTATGTTATCTGCAAGAGTGTATACTATAGCATGATACACTGTCATATGCTCCACAAACATAGTCTCCTACGTATGTTAACAATAGTTATATATAATAATATTTACAAATACGTTGAAATCCGATAAATATTTATTTCAGCTGTTTATAAAAAGACGTTCATGCATATTATTATCGTTCTAAATAGAAATTCAACTCTTGGATTTTTTTTAGAAATTTTCAAAATACAATTAGTTAAGTATTGATTACAGATAAGTATAGATTTTCGTAATATTTTTGCTATGAAAAATGAAAATATCACTTATGCACAAAATCTAATAAATAGCAATTACAACGATTAAACATTTTCGAATGACTTAAATAATTAATAATGGTACAAAAAATCAATATTGTTTTCATTCACGTATTTTTTAATAAGTAATGGTAACATTTCGTACGGTCGACTTGTAATTCTTCGTTTAACTCTATAAATTGTATTTAATTTCAATATCGTTATATTTTATCAATCTCATAATTACAATAATATAAAATGAATGGCCTTACAAAGAGAAAATCATGATTTTGATTTGGTTTTCGTCCTAAATAATTCAGAAGATGTAGAGATAATTCATTGAAAATGTAAATTAAAAACTCAATTGAAGTCAAACTATTTCTCGATTCTTATGCTCTAATATACGTTATCTTGGGTTTATAATGTTAGTTGTCGTCTTCATATTTAATATATATCCTTCTTTTGAGTAATCTTACACGCGTTCTATATTCTATCAGCTTGTCTTCAATATATTCGAAATCATCCTTTTAGCTTATCCTCTCAACTTAAAAATCTTCATCTGAATTCAAAAGTTTTTGGTACAATTTAACCTTTATAATACAAAGATTAACAAAACGGTGAACAGCTTTTACTACTTGATTTGGGTTAACAATACGTAGAATATTATAAACTCCATACCTTCTGCCTCAATTTCTTTACATAACAACTTCTCTTTAAAAAAGAAAAAATTATACATCTATTATCAATAATCAACTTCTGCTATTGAACACGTTATCCATACAATTACGTATTGATTCTACTATTAATTTTAGAGGGTTTCAATATATAATATAATTTTTTTTCAAATATTAAAGAATAATAGTAATTCAATCTTTATATATATATACGTTAGAAATCCTAGTAAAATGAATATAAAACTGTTAAAACAAATAATATCATCAAATATTTTCATTATGATCTTCAATATTGCCTTAAAAATATAGAACTGTCCATCTCTAACATAAAGATGTTGTAAGTTCTACGTAATAATACATATATCTTTTTAATTTTACAAAAACTTCAATAGATATTAATAAAAACCTGTTAAAATTCAATTCCTATAGATTCTCTGTTGGCTTAAAACATTATCATGACAAAGTTAGTATTAATATCTAAAATTAATATATATATAGTTTTCGATACGTATTATTCCATAAAATACACAACTTCTCTAAAACTTTCTTCGTTGCAATGGTTTTTAGTAACATGGCATCTTAAAACATCACTAAGGAATCAAGAGTACGAATTGAAAATTGACGATTCAAATAAAATACGTAAACTATAATATTAAAGTAAGAATCCGAATATTTCATCAACGTAAGCTTAAATTTTAGGTGCGGTTAAATTATATTTCATAGTGATAACATAACTGTTGAGTTATCTTTTATATAAGTCAATATATATTTTCATTACCGATTAGCCTACGTAATCTATAAAAACTATCGGTCGCCAGATAATTGAACTGTGCATATAATTGGCAAAACTCTGAATTACAAAATTGAACATTGGTTTGTCGATTCTTGAAATATCAAAACATCAATATATACAATGAGAACTCAGTAGAAATTTTTGACCATCACATTTAATTGGTTTATCAATTTAAAATATCGATTTTAATGCAAGGTTTTTATATAAATTTAAAGTAAGTCAAAACGAGAGTAAAGAATTTTAAAATATACACAATAATAGGCCTAAATATTGGTAAATCCATATTTTTACAACGTGGTCCATTTGAATTGTGGTCGAATTAACTGGTATATTGTATTGACAGTGTTGATATGTTACTTCTAAGTTTGGCTGACTATTAGCCAGTCTATACACTAATTTTTGTGGCTAATTGCTTAGCACATACTTTAATATGAAGTAGATATGAAGGGACTGATCCAGAGCTGTCGCTTATGACATTCAGATACTGTCTATTATCATTGATGAAGAGAGAGAGAGAGGAAGGAACCTCTGCCAAGGAGCTGCTTCGGGCTATAAAAAAAGGGTAGCCCGGTTACATAACAGTACGGCTCCAGAGCATCATAGGATTATAGCAACCGCTAGGACTAGATCCTTGGCAACTAGTACTTTAGGCACCAGCCTGTGATATTACCTCCAGCATATCCTTGTTCCCACAATCACCCCCCCCCCTTTTTTTTTTTCGTCTTTTCCTAACGGTCATATTTACGTAAATAAATCTGTTAGCCCTTTTGACCAAAGTAGGTTATACCGCATATTATTACCTCTTAGCCTACGTGGATTAACTACTACATTATTACCACTGGTTATTTTAAATAATATAAATTGAGTCGTTTACTACTTTATTTTGCCCAAGTGAGTTAATTCTCTCATTATTACCATTGCTACCACTATCTATCTTAACTAATATAGGTTGTGTTATTTATCACTTTTACTGATCCTATGTAAGCTTATCAGCCTACTATTTAAAATTGGAAAATAATGGCTTTTATCAACTCGGTAACTAGTAAACAAAAAGATTAAATTGATTTCGCAGGCGGATTGGGTGGAAACCCCCTTTATAATTTTTAACCGATTTACAACGAAATTTAAAAACATCTAGAACCACGATATTTCAAAATTTCGAAAACAATGTTCAGGTTGTTTCTATATAACCCATATATTTAATTTAAACTTATTGCTCGAAAAAGTTGGTGAAGTGTAAGCGACCTACCGAATGTTTATTCCGGGTTCGTAAAATATCTTAGACGAAAAAATCAAGTTTCGTATGGTAATTATCACCCATAACGTCCATAACAGGTAACAAACAGTAGAAAATTTATTATTTTGAAAGTAGGTCGAAAATATCTTATATAAGTTAATCGACGAAAAATTAAGGGTATTTTCTATCCGGAATATTAAATTCAACGATATAGAGAATCGACTATACATTTAACATATTATTTATTATAAAATTCCTTAGGTTTCTTAAAAATAGATTTGACTTATGTTTTTTCTTTTTCAATAGCTCAATATTATCGCTGATTTAAAATTATTGAAAAAAACGTTATTTAATAACGATTTACTTTATACTTTGTTAAACAACCGTTATTGAGACTTATGTTAATTCTATAAAGTCGTAATCCCAATGGATAAAAACTTTGAACTTTATGTGTAGTTCTGTAATTCAAATAAATAAACGTCAAATAGATTTTATAAAGTGGATATAATAGCCATATATTATGAAAAACGGGTTAATATCAATATTTATAATATATTTATTATTCAACTCTGACTAATAACCGGATAATAACGGGTTTAATTGACTTAGGTATAGATAATAAAAAACTTTTATACGTTAAAACTTTTTTATTAACTTATTTGGTAACATTTTTCTTTTTGGGGTAAAATAAGATACTTTAACGTTACTCTACCACTGTTAACTCGTAAAAAGGTTTTCATAACTTACTAGTATAATTCGAACATCGATTATTCATAATAATACGAAAAAATCATTAAATCGCTAATATTAATTCAAAAACTCCTTCGTGTAAACTTCGGTGTTTATCATATCTATTACTTTAAAATTAACAAATTTATTTGAAATATATATATTGATTATAATATAATGTAAATTACCAGTTCAATATTGAAGAAAATCGATTACAAAACGAGTTAAACACTTGCTTTCCAGGTATTCAAAATTGATAATGATTTGAAAAACATCTTTTAAATTTATTGTTAATAATTTATTCGCCAACAGATACCATAATTGCGGTAAAAACTTCGAGGTGTACAGCATAGCCCAGGTTAGAAATATATTTTAATGAAAATAATGATGGTAACATTACGGTTTGCGTATCCGGTACGAAGTAAATTGTATGAAACTTAAATTAATGCGTGAATAAACGTTTCTTCAATCAAAATCTAAACACGTTTACGAAACCATAAAAAATTATTAATGTTAACTAAAGATTTCAAAATTAAAACCTTAAATATTTATATATTGTTAATATGAATATTAATGAGGATGCTCCAGTTAATTATATATATTGCATAAACCAAATGGGGGTAGGTGATATCTTGACTCATAATAGCATTCTAATCATTTCCAAAATCGACTTTAATGGAAACTCTATTGTTTTTCTAGAACTTACTTGTTAACAATTGTCAACAAGAATATGTATATATACGAGGGCGATGGAGAAAAACCGATTTAAGGCGTAAAATCTGTAGTTGAGGATTTAAGAAGCGGAGGCTAAAATGATTTATGGAACTATCCTGTTTCGTGCAGATAATAGATCTAGCGGTATCCAATTAGCCTCTTTATTATAAATGAATATAAAATGGAGTATTATAAGTTGTTCCGATTAACAAATTTATTGTTTGGAAAGTAATCAACTGGTTATAAAGTATTTTAAGTTTTCATAATTCTTAAAAATGATGAACAAGTGAATCAAACCCTATAGTTCCGTTTTTTATACTTTTCAACAACTTATAATCCTTAATTATTCCTTGTTGTTAATCTCGTAATCATATTGGATAAGTGATAAATAATAAAATTGATATATTATTAAACGTAAGATACTACAATCGTAATATTTGAGTAAGTAGCATTTTGAAGCTTAACCGGAATCATAAGCTTCTAAAAAGGTTTTCCTATTAGTGTTTCATTAGTAGAAAACTAGTTTAAAGTGGAAAGAAAACTTAAGTCGTTCGAAAACAGTTTTTTCCTTAGACCTCAAACGGAAAACGACGTCTTCTATAGTTAGAAGAATCAGGAGGCTAGCGATTATAAAGTATTCCCGAATAAATTGCCGATAGAAATTTTCAAAGTTCAAAAAACTTGTACTTTGTATATAAATCTAGAAACTGTTTGCTTTCTAATAATAAGTAGGTCCTCTAGGTCTATATGTATTTTAATTTCTCCTTCGATAACAAATCCCAAATATTTAGTTTTTAAACACCGAATTTACATTTAAATAGATTTAGTTTCAAATTAGTGGAGTTGGTGTCGTTTAGTACCTACTTAAACTAAACGTGATGGTCTTTCACAATACTATTTGAATAAATAGAAATATTGTTAAAGTAAACGAATGAAACATTATTCAAAAACTAGTATCGCGAATTATTAAAATATCGTTCAAAAGTACTTGGTATACCTAAAAGAGCAAAATTGTTTTTTAACTATCTGAAAAGTTGAAAACGTATCAGAAATTTAATCACTTATATATCTTCTTTTTAAATTCGCAATTCATGAAAAGTTGCTTGAATTTCGAGTTTAGTTAATTATTTGATTTGTGAAATTCGCGAACTTTTATTTAATTACGGGGAAAATATTATTGTCGACTTTTGTAATAATGTTAAATTTATGGTAATCGATATAAGAACATAGGCCGCATGTAGATTCTTTAACGAAGAGTATGGAGGTGCTGATTAAGGAGTTACTCGTATGAATATAGTCTTAGTTTAGAAATTTGATTAATGTTTTCCATAATACTAAAAGCGCCTTTGTTATATTTACAATATTTTCTAAAAGACTTTGAATAGTTAGCTTTAATTATTATTTCAAATAACTATTTTGTAATAGGTTTTAGCGCGATAAGGTAACAATTTGACCTTTTAGGGTTTTATCAAATAGGGTTGTAAACCTTTTAAAGACCTTGGATAGTTCATCATCAACGTAAACGGGTGACTTTAAAGTTGATGTTTTATTAATATTTTCAAAGAAGATGGCGGTGAATAATGTATTAATTCTTTAGTATGTTTTGAATTTACCCAATATACCATAAAAAGTGGTGGCACCAATATCCTGTGGTCTTTCTACGATGGTATAAAACCCTATTCCACTATAAAATAATGACCCCCTCGTTTTTAAAAAAAATGTTTAAATCATTATAAATCACCTATTAGTACTTTATATAAAGTTT
Organism: Anisogramma anomala; assembly: GCA_038502455.1. Lineage (NCBI taxonomy): Eukaryota > Fungi > Ascomycota > Sordariomycetes > Diaporthales > Gnomoniaceae > Anisogramma > Anisogramma anomala. The sequence continues at coordinate 342,206 of JASMMZ010000014.1, read as the reverse complement.
ATTCAAAATATCCTCGTATCATAAATAAGTAATAGTACAAAACCAAATTTAATACCAATATTAATTGAATTGAACCTCAAAATAAAGCATGAAAAATTATGTCGTAGGCTGGTTTTAAGTATATAATAGGTAATTTCGCTGGATCATTAAGGTTGAATAAGGATATTGAATGACTTTCATTATCGGATAAGTTGTCTACTTACAAAGCTATTATATTTTAAGCATATTTTTGTCAAAATCTCGATAAATTAACTTAAATTACAAAGTAAATTTATTATAAGCAGGCAGTTCATCGGTAAGGTCTCTATATATCAATGTAAAAAGAAGACAATATTTAGAATAATAAGGTTGATAATATTGATGATAGATAGTTAAAAGGAATAAGAGGTATCCAGAGAGTTTACGGCTCAAGTAAGAGCTCATAATCTTTCTCTCGGAGTGTAGTACTCTACTATACTCTGCCAATGTCTCTCCTAGTACGCAAGCTATTATATACTTTGCAAGAGTGTATCTTGCAATGTGATACGTTACCATGCACTCTATAATAGTGCACCCTTCAACATAACACGCTGCTATATACTCCACAAACATAGTCTCCTACATATGTTAACTATAGTAATATAAAATAATATGTATAAAGGCAATCTGTTCTTCTTGAATAAACTCCGTATCTATAATCTAATAGTAACAGTATAAGTTGTTTAAGCTCTTCATTAGTTGTTAAGTAATAACAGTACAATTCCTCCAACTCCTCAACCAATTGTTCTAGTATTGATAGTAGTGTAAATCGTTCAAGTTCCAAATTAGTCGTTTCGATAAAGATAGTAATGTATATTAAAGACAGTGTTGTATTGTCATCAGTCTAGGCAAAACTTCTTTTTTTCTTTTCGCAAAGTACACGAGATATTACCTATTAGAATTAGGTTATATGACCTTTCTAATAGCGTTGTTAAAAGGGGTGTTAAGGGAAACGAGCGCTTTCAATATTCTATTCAAAGCGCCTTACTTTGGTTTCATTTCCAATATGTCATTTGGAGAACCTTGCTTTAGTAGAGGCACTTCAGCCACATCATCTGAATCATCTTATTTAATTACTAGCGCTTTCAATACGTCATCCAAAGCGTCATTATCGCAATCAGTAGGACTTTCTTTTATATAACTATTGGAAACTCCGTTTTCCTCTTCTGAAATGCTCTTCTTGTGGCCCAAAGGGTGATCTATTATACTCTTGAGAGCGCCGCCCCCTCTGTTTGAGACGTTCCTATATTTATACTAAAGGCTTTCCCTGTCTGTTATGGTGTTGTCTATATGCCCTTCAAGGGCACCGTTGTCATTTTTTTTTGGGACGCTTTTGATGTAGCTGAAAGGTTTGTTTTTTCTGTTACAACGCTATCTATTTGTTTTTTTAGGAGTGCTATTTACCTTTTTTAGGGCCTTCTTCTCGCGGTTAACAGGGTTGACGTCCATATTTGGGAAGTAAACGTCTTTGTGATTACTGAATTTTTCCTCTATTGAGTGATTCGATTTGTTATCCTTATTCAAAACGTTTGTCAGAACGGGTGACTAAATTCGAGTGCAGGGTATCCTTTACGGCACTTTTTCCTTTTTCAATTCGAGTGTAAAACAATACCTTCGACCTTTTCGATTTTCAAGCTCCAGTAAAAAACGATGTTTTTGGCTTTTACTTCTCTTTAACCCGAGCGCCGGATCTTTACGACCTTCCCGTCTTTTGAAGTCTAATACTAGGTGATTTTTGCGACACTTTCCCCTCATAAATTAGAGTATCGAATGATTTTAGCGGCTCTTTATCCTCTTTAAGCGGAGTGTTTTGAGGCCCTTTATTTTAAACTCTAATGTCAGATAGATCTTGCAACCCTTCTTCCTTTTAAAGTTGAATGGAGGACGATGTTTTTAGCCTTTCCTTTTCTTGAACCCGAGCGCAAAATAGCCCTTATAGCCCTTCTATCTTTCAAAGTCGAGTACCGCATAACCTTCATAGCTCTTTTTTTCGGATCCAAATGGAGAATAGGCCATTCGCTTTGATAACTCGAGTGGAGGATGACCTTTGCGGTTTGTTCCGCATACACTTAATAATCTGTTTCCTGCGTTCCATCAACCAGTATCCTTTTATAAAATACATTTTAAACACCTCTATGTCTTTCCAATATAACATTTTGGTGAGTTTGACCGTAACCAAGGCCTTTACAATACGGCCATTTCTGCCACCTGGAGCATTGATCTCTTAGCTTCATAACTATACCTATAAGACTTTGGAAATTGAGTTATTTAATTCACGCCATATTTCTAATGTCCAATCCTCCAAATCTTCCTCGAAATCATCGAGTAAATCAAGCCCTAAGGTTTCCATATCCTAGTAGTAAAAAAGTTATGTTCTTAAAGTATATATTTACACGTTAAGGATTAATATATTTTACTAGTACTTTGATTTTGTTATCCCATAAGTTCAGGTTAACAAACTTCAAAACCTTTTTTTTTCAAAGAGGTATATGTTGATATAAAAGGTCCATATATTTATTTGTTTTAGCTAGGCTTGTTGTTCGTAATATCATAAATATCGTAACGCTTTGAAAGCTGTTATGGGAGCTATAAGAGCCGCAAAACCTGTCTTTAACGTTTTTAGAATGTCACGAAGCGCTTTCAAATCCATTTTAGTCGTTTTACATATATATTAAAATGATGAACCTGCTATTTTGGCGCAATGGCTGGGATTCTAGTGCGTTTGAAATGGTGTGTTCAAAAAGGTCTAATAGTAAAGAGGATCGAGATGCATACTAAGTATGACTTACATTGGAGAAATGACTACCTAAGATCATAAGATGAATTTCAGGAGCATAAGGGGTTACTTTTAGGCACTATTTAACTTAAATAACAACAATAAAAATCAGTATCCGCCTTCAAATACCTTTCAAACCCTTCACTTTCTCATTGTAAATAGTTCCCGGAATAGAATTGCAAATGAGTGTACGCGAAATACAACTGTCCAAATGCAAGCGCATAATTTGTGAATAGAAAAACAAATAAAATGTGATAAAGCATTTCAAAGCAGGTGTTTAACGCTTATCACTATGAATAAAATGCAAATAAAACGTGATTACAAACTAGTCAAGCGTTTTGAACTAGTTTTTTAACGCTTAAAAACGTTGTATTAGTCAATTTCCTATTAAAATTCAACCTTATAAATAACAACTTAAACAAGTGGTGTATAATAAGTCGAACAGAGTAAAGTGAAAGAGAAAATTTGGTATTCAGAGTAGGAATTGGAATGTAAGGGTTGAAATTAATTATAGAGAAAGTTGAAATAGTATGAAAGCACCGGGTATAACTTTGGGCGCCTTTAATGATTTGATGTGTGCTTCGAAAGGTGGTTTGAGTGTTTGGTTTGTTTCTGTATGAGCGTTTTGGAAGCTGTTTTGGGGGTTTGACGTAATTGAGGGAGCGCTTCGGAAGCCGTTTTCAGCGCTCTCCAAGTTTACCAGAAAGTATCAAAAGTTGTTTCCGGATAATTCCTAGTGAAGGGTTTTAAAATTTAATTGCTTACGTAGCCAATGCATTTTAGCCGGATAAGTTCCTGTGAAGGGATCCGAAATTTGATGAATTGCGTAGCCGATACGTCACAAGATGCTTTCCAAAAAATACCCGGGTATGTCCAGAGCACCAATCAAGTTGATGGATAACGTAACAGACCTTTCCGTATTAAAAGGACACTAACTAAATTGATTATTTCCTATTAAAACTATTCTTTTTAAAATTACTCCGTGTTTTATAATCTCTATAAGTTTCGAGTTTCGAAATCACTTCCGCGTATTTACATAATCTCGTGCATTCATTGTGAATTTTAGTGTTAAAAAACGAAAAATTTGGAACCGCTACAGCATTCTACTATAAGTATTAAACTAAAGTTCGTCTCTTTTTTCTTAGGCTATCTGTAGTCGACTAAGTCGGCTACTAATTAGTATCGGTAAGGTCTTTGTACTTCGACGTAAAAATAACGGTATTTAGCATAATAAAGTTAGTAATATTAATAATAGATAGTTAAAAAAAAGAAAATGTATCCAAAGAGTGTACGCCTTAGGTAAGAGCTTATAATCTCTTGACCAGAGTGTAGCACTCTACCATACACTCTTTCAATATCCCTTTTAGGGTGCAAGCTATTATGCACTCTACAAAATTGCATCCTATAGCGTGGAATATTATCATATACTCTGCAAAAGTGCACCTTGTAGTATAACATGCTGCCATGTATTTTGCAAACTCCGTGCTCTAAGTATACTAACTATAATGATATATACTATGGAGTTATTGAAGAAATAAGGGTAAATTACCGTATTGAATTAAAGTCCTTCCAACTCTTAAATACGATCATTTATAAAAGTTACGCATTTTATATTTTAAAGATCGATTGGATTATTAGTAAAGCTTATACAAATTTCGAAATTGACTTTAGTAGTGAAGCTGTTTGAGCGTTATATGGAATTTAATAATTAAGTACGAATATAATAATAATTTACATTGTATTGTAAGTATAAGCCCAGTGATTTATAGCGGAAGAGTTCCGAATGGTTAATTTAAGTAATACGTTGTTTGATATTAGTTTAAAAAACGTTAATATCGGTTATAATAATATTTCCCTAATCATCGTAAACAAGTACATCTCTATTACCTTTTCCGTTACGAGTTATGCTGTCAATACTAGTATTATTAATGTAGTTCATATTATTATACTGAATACGAAGGTCATAAAGTTTTTTATTAATTATTTCAATACGGGCGACGTAATTTTTATAGTTCGCGGTTATTTTAAGGGTAGGTAAGGCATTATCGCGTATATTTCGAGCGAATATTTTGAATATAGAGCGATAACCGGCGGATTTCCGTGTTATATAGCCGGCTTTCGTAAGTAGAACCTTTTAAATATTGAATGATAAAACGTTAAATATTTTATAGATCTTTCATTTTTAATTAAGAAAACGGACGATAGCGGGTTTTGTTACATTCATATCATATTAATATATATAGAATATCGTTATAGAAATTTCGAGGTTATTATTAATATATTCATTACTCTCAACATAATTTTATAACGGTTTATGCAACAACTTTCTATTCTTAGGACAGTAGAAAAGTAACCTTTTCATACCGATAAAATTACGGTTTTAACGTAATTATAGTAACATTATAACTTTTTATGTTCAAAAATGTAATTTAACATCGGAAAATTTAACTATTTAGTTGAAGTGATTATGTTTAATTTGTTAACGGTCATCTTTATTAGATACACTGTTAATATCGTAGTCGATGTTGGAGAAGTCCAGATTATCGTAATTGTTGGTACGATTTCTTGTAAAATATGATGCTATTGTTACGTTGTTTATAGGTAAAGTAAAAGTGGAATCACTTTAAGGAGGGGTTTTTCGCCAAAAATGTAGGCGTATCAATGACGATTTTCAATTACCGAATTATATTTGTTAAAGTAACTAGTATATCGATATTTCTTCATTTGATTGTAATTAGTATATTGGTATTTTGTGATTTTATATGTAAAGCGTATTTACGAAGGATGTAGTCCCGCTCGATAAATTCCATTCGGAATATCTCGGTAAATAGTTTGTATTAGATAGTGAATTAAACGTGTTATATCATTAAAACTTTTTGAAACTGATTACTGATACACGTGTTAACCAATTATTTCAAAAACCAAAGGTTTATATTTACTTTAAGGTCTGAAAACATATCCCTAATTTATAACTTCAAAAAATAGCTAAGATACCTTCGGCAAATATAATCGAAGATAATATATAAAAGATGAAGTTAAAGTTGTCGTTTATGACGGTCGGATACTATTTATTGTTATCGATAAAGAGAGAGTGGGGAATAAATATCCGCCGAGTAGTTGCTACAGGCTACAGAAAAGGGGTGGCCCAGTTACGTAACAGGATAACTCCAGAGCATCATAAAAACATAGCAACCGCTAGGGCTTAATCCCTGGTGACTACTAGCACAGGTACCAGCCTCTAACAGTATACATCTACTATACTTAACTTATAGTTGATACAAGTCATCCCAAAAACTATAGTTAATTTACAGTTAATATAATCAACTAACCGTTAGTATAGTTTACTTGACTGTAATATAATTAACTGTTGTTGCAAAACTGACAACTTTTAGTTTTGTGCCTATATGTCAGCATGGCTAATTCTTTTTTTTCGGTAAGCTTTAAACTCCTAACTAAATTCGTATTCCAGCTCCCTGTCAATTCCAATCAGTTTCCACCGAAACTGACTCTAATTAGAGTTTTTTTCCTCACATTCTCGAATCCCTTGTTTTTAACTTCTATACAAAAATCTTACACCACAAACCTATATATATCACAAACTAATATGCTACCGATTTTGTAACGTTTACCAATAGATACGAATATAATTCTATTATACATTATTATTAAAATAGTTACCCTAAAAATCATCTAATGTTACATAATATCCATATTCCTTCACATCACATATTAGGCGATTCACGTAGCCCTTAATTCGTACTATTATCGTATTACTATCTACAAACCTTTCCATAGCGTTATTAGACGTGATTTAAGTTAGAGAGTTAACGGGTTTTCTTTTGCTATGAAACTATCAGAACTTACAGATTTTTAGATCTTCATATACCTTCTTCAAGACTATTAAATTCATTATTAGCCGTTTTGAATTCATTGTACCGAGCTTTAATAAATATTCGTAAAGGCTACGGGAGTTTTTATATACAATAACAAATATCTAAAGTAAAATGAATTGTTGAGTAATAGTTTTGAATATACCGTTTATTACTATATCAATATTGTAACGTATTATGATATCATAAACATTTGATACTAATACATTTCATACAGCACCTTTATATTGAACGAATATAAATATATAAAGTTGCTGGTGACTTTAAATTACTTATTTTATATATCTTTGTTGACGCATATTATAAAAATTCGAATTACGATATAAGTTTGATATTAATTATAAAAAAGTCATTGGGAAAAATTATTCATTTTGCCGTTAATGAATTTAACAATACTATATTCAAACGTTTATCAGAATTATTCATTTATCACTCAATCCTTTTATTCAACATATTAAAATCTTTATTATATAAACTTTGAATTTGTACTGTAATCGATAAATCGTAGAATGCCTACGATTGAAATAATATAAAAATGTACACCTATCAAATACTTTACGCTAAGTATCATTAAAATTTACCTCTTCAATTTTGCTAATTTTTGCCAAGATCTTAACTTGCTCTTTTTAATTTCATTAAAGGTATATACCATGGAAATCGTTGATATTATGAATGAGGATGAACGATTCGTTACAGTCAAGTTATCTACCCTTAAACAATGTCTTGATCAGCTTGCACTTTTAAGGGCACGACTTTTCGATAGTACATTATTTCGCGTTTTTGATTAAGTGTTACCAAGGAAATGGGTATTTTCAATCTACGTTTCACCGATATCGAAGTTTCTACCTTATATAACCAAAAAAAGAGTAAAATATTGACATATTAATACCAAACTTATTTCGAGAATGCGTTTAATATACGAAAAACAAATTAACACTTACTTTAGCTTATTCATACCAGATTTTAATATATTAAATTACTGAATCGGCTGGAAACTTTTCGTTGAAATTTTTCCAGAACTTGAACAATGTAATCCATTTAAAATTTGTAGCGATTTATATGTGTATTTGAGTAAATTTAAGGTTATTAACGATGAACTTAGCGCTTACACTAACAATCAAACTTACAGGAATTACAACGATCAAAATTTAATTAATCTTCTAGATGGTAAACGATTTAATATTGATTAAGTCATTACTTTTAATACCGTATCTTCAACCAATAAATCTTAACTTTTTGCATGGCCGATCCGTGGCATCATCTTCAACTTTATCAACTATTTTCTATTGAAAAATCTACACGTTGTATTTTAAAAAATACACTAACGATATAAATTAAACTTTTCAAATACAAATGCTATCAATCTTCATTCAGTTGTTATCATTGGAATGCTTACGTAATATATTAATAATACCTTTAATATATCATTTAAGGGAGAGCTCTTTAGTCCACCTTTTTTTAAAACACCTAGCTTGTAATATATATCTTACTAAGCTTGTAGTCCTTGTTACTGTTATTTTCATTGAAGTTTATTCTCATTTTATTTTGTTTTCAACGTTATGAAAGTTTTATCAACATTTTAACAATTGATTCGGAAGAGTTGTGTTAGTTAATTTGTTTAACTCGAAGATCTACAGCATAATTATCTTTGTCGAACTTGAGAGGTTCTTTGTACAGTTTAATTTATATAATACGAAAATTAACGAAGCCATTAACAGTTTTAACTATTACATTAAAATTAACGATATTCCCTCTTTCATGGCATCTATCACATCTACCTAGATTTTTTCACGTCAAAACTTCACTTTAAAGAGATGAAGATAATATTTTTTTATCAATGGTCAGTTTTTAGTACTCAAAGCATAATTCATCTGGCGGCGTACCGATTCATTCTTAACTTCTTTTGGTAGGGCTTTAAACGTTACAACGTTGTCGATTCGATTGATCGAAGTAACAGTTGTATTTCGTGGTAAAGTGATGGGTGTATTGTTCTAGGTTTGGCAGACCGCTTGCCGATCTGCGCAGTAATTTGTATAGCCAATAGCTTAGCATATACCCCAGTGAGAAGTGGAGCTACACTGCATATAACTTATAGTAAATTATAGGAGGCACATTCAAAACAATATACTCAACTTGCAATCAGTATAGTTTACTTTACTGTTAGTTACGTTGACCTTTTTCACTACAAATACTACTTTTTCAATACTGGCGGCTTTTTAGTTTGTATGCGTACGCTATTATGGTTACCTATTTTTTCTGGTAAGCGTTAAACTACAACCTCGTTAATTAGTTAGGCCCCTGTTAATTTTCATTAACCTTTATATCGCATTGTACCCAATTACATGTAAATTAACCCCGATTACTATTAATTGGCCTACAGCTTGAAAGTCCGACTTCATCGACTTTTATAACAAGTTTTTTCGTTACAAGCCTTCATAAACTTTTACTTTAGCCGTGTCAACTAAATAAGTTACCATCATTAATCTCCTAACAATTTTCCATTTTTTCAATACATTACTAATCGCTATTACATAATTTAGGCTTTTTGAATAGTTTATTAATATAGCCTTCGATATATATAATTAGTCTATTGTTATATATAAAACTTTTGAAGGCTTCATTCAACTATACTTTCATTTTACCGTTAGTGAGGTTATTATTACTATTAATTTATCGAAATTTCTTTATCTCTTTTTTTGTAGGCTTCACAGTGTATTATTACACTAATTATTAAACATTTTTTGTTAGTAGTTCTAAGTTTAAAAAGGCATTCGAATAAGTTTCTCGAATCACTATAAATTACTACCGAAATATCAGGAATTTCAATTACCTGGTAATAACGTTAAGGGTTTCCCATGGTATTATACCTATATTAAAGCTTATTATTGTGCCGTAAATTTTCGAAACCAATACGTTTCGCATAATCTTTTTACATTTGACAAAGGTTTAGTGAATTAGGTTACCAATACTATTTAACTAATCTTCTCGCTTATCCTGCTTAAAGAGTGTCATGAAAAAGTCTATTTATAAAAATAAGTTGGTATTATTTATCAAAGTCCTATCCATAAAAACTATTAACTGAGCCTTCGACAAGTTTATTAGGATTATATTAATTTCTCGGTCCAGGCTCTGCATTCATTATTTCATACTTTCATTAAATCGGTTGAAGTCGTTACCTGTTAAATCTTATATTTTCGTTACGATGAAAATAATGTAAAAAGCCTTTGATGAGTAGAAATTAGTAATATAAATATTACTAGTACGTTATTTTAGGTATGGTTAAGGCTTAACTACCTCAATTTTATCGATCATAACCAAATTAATACCCTGTACTTTTTAGGCGAAAGTTAAGGACAGTATTAATATTAAGTATACATATTTACAATTAGTTAAAGTTATGTTAATAAAACTTCACCAACATCGTGGCCGGCTTGTAGTTTCAGAATTTGAAATTTTTGGTAGCTTGTTATTCCGATGTCATGGACTTAGTCGTTTCGACGAAAAGAGTATCGTCAGTTTATATGTCTACTAGCCCAAAATCATTTTCTTACGTTACTAGTAAATATAAATCGTATATTGAAAACTTTCAACTTAACCATAATTTAAAGTGAAATTAATAGGCTAGAAACAAATAAACATTTATTCTATCTCATCCACATAGTTGTTGAATATATTTATTACTGTTTCCAAAGGGTAAATGGTTTATAATTCCTAAAGTAATTTTAAAAAAATTATCCGTTATAAATATATTACTAGTTATACATAGGCTTATTTTATTTTTCAGCTATTAAACGTAAAAATACCTTAAATTTCAAATAATGGACATATCATTAGGGCGACTACTAAACTTTGGGTCATTTTTTAAATTGTTAGAGATTACATACAAATTTAGGTCTTACCTTCATCTTCGTATCTTGAAGCGATTAGGCGTAATTTTTTGTATATCTTCCCCTTAGTTTTTCCTTTAATCTTATGGATTATTCTTGACTTAAAATTCATAACATTTGGGATTTAAAGGTTGAAATCGGTCTTTTGTACGAATTATACGACTTTTCGAATTGGTAAACCATTAAATTCGATTTTATAGCTTTCATTAAAAAGTTTGACGAAAGTCTGAATAATATCTTGTATCTGAAGCTTTAATGTCAAGCTTTAGGTATCGTTTTCTTTTTTACTTACCCAAATAATATTATAAATATGACGCGATGTATATCTCTCTTTTTCAATGTTCCCTTTCTCTAAGGATGGTTCACGTTGATGGTATTCTATTATCTTATCAATAATAAATGAAAGAGGTTCGTATTAGCTTAATGGTTTAACTTGGAAGTTTTTATCATTAATAACATGAATATAAGGTTTGACTTAGGCAATGTAAAATATTACAAAACCGTTAAAAGTTTTAATAACTTTTTTAAAATCAACCATATTTAATATTTTGTATAAGCTTTTTCATTTACCCGGCTCTCGTTTCACGAGTATTTTACTTTATAACGGTAAAATAAGTACTTCGGTTATTATAGGGCTGTTTCTGGTATTAAGGGTATCGTTAAACTAGTGACGTTTCGATTCTTTTCGCAATTTCTTTAGTGTTTTGCTGTGAGTTTAAATTTTCTTTTAGGTACTTGCTAATAACAGATATTTACTCGTCAGATGTGTATATGCTTTCAAAACCAATAACGTCAATATTAGGCCGTTAAAACCTATAGTATTATTTAAGCCTTTTACCTCTATTAAAAGGCATATTTCTGGACTCGCGAAACTTTCAATTTTTAACGTAAAAATATTTTACGTTCGGCTAAATAAAATGTATACCTCTTTAGTCTTTTTAATTTTACAGTAAACCTTTATAAATACCTTTTAATACTAAATACATATTATTTTAACATCTTTTTAAAACTCAGCCGCCGTAAATTTAATGTTAATATTATGAATAACAATGTTAGAAAAACTTAGGTACGTATTAATTTACAATATTTCTATCACTATTTACGTATATTTTGCTTAGAGTGATTTTGAAAACTTGGTTTTGTAAAAAAAAAAATGAAATTAACCACGTGAAAATAGACTTATTATTAAATTCGAATATAAAGATAAAGTGCATTAGTAAAAGGTTTTATCATTTTTAATATAAATTGAAATTTTTAAAAGGCTTGGGTATATATTAAATAATCAAAGTAAAGCTTTTCAATAGCTTATAAGGAAAAATACTTCATATCTTTAGGTTTCATAATCTTCAGGAATTTATATATCATGTTAATAGCCGGGTGGTTCAATATTTGATATAATTAACGTATCTCTGGCTTTGTTATATTAAAACCCATTACTTTAGAGATTTAAAGGTAAAACTATAAATATCTTTACTTCAAGTAGAGGGGAAACATTTGTTGTTTTAATCAACTTATTGGATTTACCGTTAATATTGACGTTAGGGGTCTTTATATCTTTTGAGTGAAGAAAAAAAAAAGTAATGAATTTGGTGATACGAAGCATAATCAATTCAATAATAGTTTAAATTACCTTTATTTTTAGTAAAAATAGTTATTCGCCTAGTTTAAAGTTAACTTCAACCTTACTAGTATCGTAAAGAATGATTTTTATAGCTGTAATACTTTCTCTTTATATTATTACATATTATCAATAGCCTTCTATTAAGTATCTTACTACCCCTATATCTAGTATAATACCTTAAAACGCGTGTTTAGGATAACTATCACGAAGGTTAAAGGTGTATAAGAGGTTAGAGGCTTTATTTGGGTAGATATAAGGGTTTTACCTCCTAAATAGTATCAAAAAGCATAGTCGATTATTTATTGGGACGCGTTGAAAATAATTTTTTTATTATTTAATTTACTTAGGGGTATTATCGCTGTTGATTAGATCGTCTCCTTCGAATCCATAACTAAATACAAATGATTTTATTTAAAAGTAATAAATTATTGAATTTAGTATATTATCTTTTTATTGTTTCGCTCGATTAAGAGTAAGCTAGTTAATTAATAGTTGAACTTGCTATAAATTCAATATTTTTTACCATTATTACGGAGATAGAGTTTACGTTTATCAAAGAATATCAATTTTGACTTTACTGGCGTCAACGTGGTTGTTACCTTTAGTTTATAGTTAATAAGTTAAATTTTAGATGTTAAATGCGCCCATAACTATACATGCGGTCGGCGTAATCAATTACCATAAGGTCTTTTTTATTTACAATAAATAATTCGCCGGCTGAGGGGTATATACCAAGCATATTTGTTGTACTCATTATGATAATTGTAATCGGGAAACCCAATTAGTTAAAAAATTCTTCGCAAAAAGCATTTAGGCGTTGTAAAGCGTATTGAAACTATTTAATACCAATAATAGCTTTCCGTATCTGTTCGCGAATTATAACTTCGTTAACTGGATCTTTTCACATTATTTACTAGTATAATTTTCACTATTTAAGCATCTGGTTAAGTATATTTATTAGTATTTTGTCCTTATTTTTTCTCTATTATCGTAATTTACCGTATAATAGCCCTATTTATATTATATTGAGTAAGGTGGACGATATATTCGAAGTAGCTTTTCATATTATAATATACTTTTTAAAAGGTGGTTGTTTTTGTTAGAAAATTTAGGCAGTAATTTAAACGTGCCTTATAAGGATTTTGGGAAATAATAAATGAAAATTAAATAGGGAAACATTTATTTACTTATAAATATTTTAAAAAAGCCATTATTTTCTTATCGAAAAATTTATAAGGCATTATGTTATACTTTTATACGTCGTTTGAAATTTTGACGTTGTTTGTAAAAAATTTGTAATTAATGTTGACTATTTCAACAGGTTTTAAGGGTAGGTCGCAATAATCATTTTAGTTTTCATTAGCAATATATACTTGGAGTTTCAATTTTAGGGTCGCCGAAATATAGTATCAAGGGTAATTGCTAATCGTCTAGCCCGAGGGATAAAGTCCTCTAGTAGGACTTGTAGTAGGCTTACGTGCATATATAGACCTGTCGTAAAAATATTTTATGGGACTTAGTAATTAAAGAGCTGGGGAGTAATGTGGGCTTAAAGTATTAAGAGAACTTAACAATCTTATATAATTAACTGGTGTAAAGATTTAACGTTAATATCTTTGACCGTATTAACAGCTATTACTTTACGTACTTTACCACTGTTAAGAGTTTACTCTACGTTATTACCTAGGGGTGTCGGGCTGCCAAATAAGTGAACAAGTTCCTTATTGCTAACGCATAATGAGGTTTAACTTAGCTAAGGGTTAAATAAATATCCCTGGAATCGCGTGTAAGAGAATTAAAGATCTTAAACGACTTTGCTTTTGTTTTGAAGGTTTTAAATAGTAGGACTTTAGAAAGAAAAATTGTTAAGCCAGTTTATAAAAGGTTTTAGCTAGTTCTAGTAGGGTTTTTCCAAGGATATAAATGCTACGGCGGGTAACTTACTTTTTCAATTTGGTTCTAACCGTATATTAGATTGTTTTCTATATTTTAAAAGTCTAATATTTGAAATATTTACGGAAATTTTAAAAAGCTCGGACGCCGCGGCCGTAATCTTCGCCGAGGTTCGCATCGAAGATTTATTAGCTAACGTAATTGGTTAAATAAGCTTTAGTGGAAGTTCTTTTAATATCCGCAATATAGAGATATTCGTCATAATAGTTGGTGAAAACAGTTTTGAAGGCTTCTATTACCTTTATATATTTTTAATTTGGTGTTATTTCAATATCTTTATTTGTGTATGACGTTTGAGGCAAGTGACATAACAATTTTTAGGCGTATAGACTTGGTGTTTAGATGTTCAGTCGCATAAAAACTTAACCACTTGACGTTAAGTCGCGTGATGTGGCTTTTTTGGCGTAAATTGGTGTTTTAGCTTGAAGCAGCGATCTCTACGAATGAATTAGCGCAAGAAGAATGAAAAGAGTAAAATAAAGACAAAGTATGGATATTATTATATGTCTTTATAGATAGTATATTTAGGTAGCAATATATTATGCTATAAGGTACATTCTTGAAGTATGATACGATTACGTGTCATGCTATAGGTTGTACTTTTGCAGAGTATATGATAACGTGACACGATTACGTGTCATGTTACAGATTATAATCTCATACGTAGAGCGGTCTAAGGCAGGTATTCCAGAGTGGTACGCTTTGGGTGAGGGCTTATAAGCCTTCACTTGTAATGTACACCTCTGAATACTTCTTCTTGATTATTATCTTCACAATACTACAACTAAAAATATTACAATTACTCTTTAAGTTACTTTTTAACATGAACAGGTCTTTTAGATCCTACCGACGCAAAGGTTCACTTCAAATGGTCAGGTTAAAGATAGTAGACTATTATTAGTAAAGATTGAAAGTGGAAAGTTATAGGACATAAAACTTAATCGTTTTATGGTAGTCACACCAGTAATAATACCAACTTGGCTGCTTACTCACTTACCGAAATCTAATACTTCTAATAGTTAATCTTAATGTCTTTAAAAAAGATTCATCAAGATTTTGGAGTATTTTCGATAACAATACCATCGCTACCTTTAAACTACCATAAAAACCAATGGATCTTAAAAGTCCTTTTTACCTATTTTCGTAAAAACCGACGTAGTAATAAAAACCCTTCGAAAAAATATTTTCTTTATCCTATACGCTATTGTTGACATAAAACGTAACCAGAAATATTTTTTTTCTTTTGTTTAACTTATTTATGCTCAACATCATAAAAATTAATCTGTGTTGATAGAACTTTGAACATTGCAATGTTATCGATTCGATTAGTTGAAATAATAGTAGTATTATATAATTAAGTAGTGGGTGTATTGTTCTAGGTTTGATAGACTAATAACCGGTCTTCACATTAATTTGTATGCCTAATAGCTTAGTATATGCCCCAGTGTGAAATGAGGCCATACTGCACTTGACTTACAGTCAGTATAGTCAACTTTACTGTAAGTAAAGTTGACCTACAGCACTGCATATACTACTATTCAAACAAATTTCTTCAAAACTTTGCTATATATCTTAACCTTATTTGGAGTATTAAACGATAGTAGCGATTAATTCATCATATGTAGGTAAGCTTCAAATACTACGAATGTTGGTATAAAACTATTACATCTAACAATATAGTTGAAGCCTTTCACTACCATTCATAACCGTACTTTGAAACTTATAAGACTGCTAATATTAAGAGTAAAAATATCGTAAAACCTTTGTAAAAAGGTCTTCGCCTTTTCGAATTTATTAATAAATTAATAATACTTAACTAAAATATACTTACATTTAATCCAAATCCATTCTTCATTCACTTGAAACCTTATGCTAACTAAATTGGTACTGGGATCGTAAACCAATACGTTTAGAAGTCCTTAATACGTATTGATCTAAAAAATACTTCATATTTTTCATATTCTTTTCGATATAAGGATTTTGAAAAACTTAGCGCCATAAAATGACGTTATGGAGTTTATAACGTAATATTTTGGCTTGCTATTCAAATAAAATACGTTCACAAAAACTTCAAAGTTGAAATCTTAGTCTTCTTTTAATTCAAGCTTGAAATTTGGGGGGGGTATATAGTGTATTGATCAGTAGTTGCGAAGCTGTTAAGTTTCCTTAAAAACTAGCAATACCATGTTTCATTAATTTGTTTCCTTAAATACCTTGTACTACTTATTAGTCGTTACAAAGTTAAACTGTGTATGTAGTCAATGAAGTTCATACTTCGTTAGATTAACACTATTCCTTTTAGTTTTTGAAAGTAAAACTTAATATATCTTCAATTCAAGCCTGATATAAATTGTTAACAGCTTTTGATTAATATTATAATTCAAATAAGGTGTTTAATATTGAAGTTTTGTATATTTTCAATGTCAAAAGAAAGCGGGATACGTGATTATAATATATACATAGTATTAGAACCTAAAAAATATTGTAATAATTTTCGATCATAATGAAAGGAATTTTTTCCTAAAGCCAAAGACAACTATAACTCTACCGGCATCAGTATAGTAAAATTTTGTAATATTATCAGTATCACTTTATAATGCAATATACTCCTAATAGCCTTCTATGAAGTACCGTTTTAATTCTATGTTTTATATAATATTTTGAAACCCTTACTTTGCGTAAAGATCGCAAATATTAAATATATATATAGATCTAGGAATTTTATTGTTGCTTTAACGACGATAAAAAATTTTACCTATTGAGCGGTATAAAAACGTATGATCAGCTCATTATTACATTATTTTCGAGTTATTGACGGTAATTTTATGTTAACCGATAACTCAAGGTTTATTTTCATCCTCTATCATCTTCGTACCTTGAGTTTTTATAATGAGTTTAATATATTCTCAATTCAATGTAGAGGTGTACTATATATAGTATATCAACATTTCTATTTATGTTTAATAACAGTATTATACGTTAACCAAAAACCTTATTTACCGCATATCTAATAACTCTTGGTATTGAAAGAAAACTTATATGTTTGACTTAGAGACTTTGAAGAAGAGAAATATATTGCTACTTACGTATCTCGACTATCTGGTAATTTATTAGCCTCTTACTTGCCACATTACCTGAGCCTACCGTAATGACACTCCATATAATATATGTGGACAAGGTTTTGATCGTCGTCAGTAAAATCGTAAACTTAAGGGTATATATTCAGTTGAACCCGGCATCCATATTATTACAGTCTTTAAAAAGAACTACATTTAACTATCAAAGTTTTTGTAAATGGCTTTCATGTTTTCCAAGGTATATTAAAACTTTTGATTACTTGTAATAACCTACCAGACTTGTTAAAGTAAGTTTCTTTCACCTATTTCTGCGTGCTTTATAACTTGTTAGACAAATATTAACTTATCAAACACTTGATTAAAAAGTTCCTTCATACTTTTCGAATATGTTTTGTCATTCTATATATGAAACTACTTGAAAATATTGTAGTTTCTATAATGTTGGGTAAGGTTAATATAATATTGCAAGTATCCTTGAAAATTGTCGTAAATCTCTCGGAACTACGAACCATTCATTAAATAATAGAGGTAACAATCCTGTATTTAGCTGGTAAGAGTATTGGGAAATAACAAGTAAAAGCGTGAGAAATGAATACTTATCTAACGATAATACTGAAAAAAGATTGTAAATTAACGTTAACAAATATATATGGTTTATTGTTATACTGTTTCTTTTCTTCCTTAATTGCAACAAAAGTCTTAATTACCGCATGATCCGTATATACTATGGGAACATATAAAGGAAAAAAAGTAATATATTAGTTATAAAAACCCTTTTAATCCCCCAACCAGTAGTGTTGAGGCAAGTATTAGTATTATTGTGTAGAATAGTTATCTATAGCAAAATTTGGAAGGAAAAAGCTCATGGTCGTACTTATAATAAGTTTGTGTGTAATGACAATGTTTAGTTAATTATATTGTCAATATTTAACGATCATAATATTAATGTTAAAAGGTTTATCAAAGTTTTATTTCCATAAATTGGTATATTTAATGACTTATTGTAAATAAGTCAGTTAACTAATTACGTCTATAGACTTCAATGGAAGGGTTAAAGTAATTTATTTGAACTTAAGTGTAATATTATCAATATGTATAAACGTGTTAAAGGATGTTATTGCCAGCAACACCCTTGTCTTTATCTTTATATACTTACTTAGAATCTTTTTTCGGTGATGCATTCATATAGCACATTTGACACATTGCCGTTTTTTCCTTTTACTTATAAAAAAATCGATTCTTTGATTACAAAATTCAGTTTTCAGCTTAGTTTTAACATATTTATCTACTGTTTTCTACATATTTCAAGTTTAGTTCTCAAATTACTTTTAAAGGTTATAAATCAATTTCGGATCTCAATTAGTTTCCATAGGTTTTGAATCAGGGATGTAATAGTCGATTTATTAACCAAACGTCTTTTTTGTAGTATTTTATGAAGATGACGTCGAAATTTCGGATTGTTTTCTTTTGGACTTGGTTGTAACCGGTATTAATTCTACCGTATTTTCAAGCCATATTAAAGAAGTGAAGGGTTTAGGGATGAAATGATTAGTGTCGAAAGGAAGCTGAACTGTATATAGTTTGTTGTTAAAGTCATTATTTGTAATTAAAGTTTGTGGGACTCATTCGTTTTTAGATTTGATGTTTTCAGTAGTAGTACACGTAATAGTATTGACTTAAACGTTTGTTAACTTGATTTAGCCGTTTGATAACTTAACGATATTTGAGACTTTTAGTGGTTAATATTAACGTTTTTTTCCAAAAACTAGTTAAGTAAATATTTTTAATGTTTTCGATTATATTAGCGATATCTTCGCCATTTTTAAACCCTTATAAACAATAGTACACTTAAAGGTTTTTATTTTTGAAACCTGTGAATGGTAGATGTGACAAAAAGGTCACATCTTAAAAATGTTTCCTTTACCTTACCCATATAAAGCGTAATAAATTGAAAGTAAATTTTCCTTTTCACTAGCTTATTTTCATTTAATTCAATAAGCAATAATTAGTGTTGGTAGGACTTCATTGCTCTAATGTAGTCGATTCGACTCATGGTTGAAGTAAATAGTACGTTGCATTAAAAGTATTCATGTTACTTTTAAGTTTTGTCAACCGCTAGCTAGTCTGCAAACTAATTCGTATAGCTAATTACTTCACTCGTATCCTAGTCTAAAGTTTGTATATACTGTCCTTGACTTGCAATCAATACAACAAATCCTATAAACTACAATCAATTCATAGTCAGTACAACCAACTAATTGTCAGTATGATTAATTTAACTATACTGTAATTCAATGCTGTTCCAATGATAATTAGTATAACTACAGTCATCAACGCAAATGAGAAAAGTTTTCCCCCAAAGCTAAATCTAATTTCGATTTTACTAGTATCTGTAGAATAAAATTCCGTAATAATGTTAACATTTATTTGTAGTATAATAGACTACGAAGAAAGTTCTTTTCAATATTGCGTTACTAGAATATCTAGCATACTACCTTGGAAGAATTAGACCTAGTAACAATCGCAAATAATCAATGCATAAAATTCTATTCATTGTTTTTATGAGAACAATAAGAGTCTTTATTTATCAAAAACCTCAAAAAATATTGAGCCAGTTATTACATTGCTTGAAAACTAAAGCTAATATCTTTATAATAGCTAGTATTTTTACGCTTATCTTATCTTTTACCTCCAGTACTTGAAAATCTATAACGAGTTGAATTTATTTCTAATCAAAAGTAAAAAGGTATTAAATATTATATGTCACCTACTTCAATTAACATTTGAGACTATTGGAAAGTATTGATTCATAACTTCATTTACTATCAATTCAATACATTTTAACAATATTTTAAGGAACTTATAAAATTGATTGGACGATCTTGATAAGAATCATTATCCTCTTTATTTACTTTGTTGGTCAGGTTTCTAAATCAAAGTCTTTTATTTTTTGACTTGTTTTAACCTGCTGCTTTAATATTTAATATGGTAAATATAAGCGAGAATTGAATAATCGTCGCTAACATTGTAAACTTAAGAATATATAAAAATAGAGCACGGCACCAGTACTATTATGGTTGTAAACAAGGAACGCAATTAACCAAGAATGCTTTGACAAATAATGTTAAGATATTATATGGCGCATTTAAACTCTTTCTAACCTGGGAAAACCTAACGGCGTTTTAAAGATATAAATTCAACTGTCCTATTTTTTCTTTTGTTCCAAGGTATATAACCACTTTATAATATTAAAGTCTATGTAGTACTAGACAAAGTCATTATCGTATTAGAAATAAACTTTAAACACATCGTATATTTCCCGAGAAAACAAGCAATTAGTAAAGTACTAAAGGTAAAAATCGTCGTTTGAACTAGTGAAAATACTAATCAAAAACGAATGAAAAAATAGTAACTCAATTCTCATCTGTTGAAAATGTTTAAAAACGGTCGCAACTTAGTTTTGAAAAGGTTATACGACTTACTATCATACTTCTCCTTACCGCTCTAAATCTTCACGAAAGTCGTGATCGCTACAGAGTCCATATCCAGCATAAGAATATCTCAGAGGAGAAAAATGATGTATTAGTCATATAAAACCTTTGGGTCTCTCAACTAAAGATGCTGAAGCTTATAATATTAATAGGACTAGTAGTTATCTTTAGAGGAATTTGGGGGAAAAAGCTAATGATTATGCTTATAGTAGAGTCACGCATAAAGTCGCTTCTTTCATATAATTAATACTACTGGTAAACCTACTATAAATTCATATACTAGGGAACTTAAAAATTTCCTTAAACTTAGTAATAATCCTATTGGTATTAATGGGTTTTCTAATGCAATTTCTACTCAATCGACTAGTAGACTTAAAAACTTGCTATGTTCGAATCATTTGAGTTTTTATCATTGCTAGCAACGCTAAAAAAAATAGAATCTTTGGTTAAAAGAATTCAATAAACTTATTCATATTTGGGAAAGACCTTGAAAACTCATGTATATACATTGAAAAATACTATAATCAATGATATTTTTAACATAATATTTATGTATTTACTCAAATTTTTATGTGCGGCGTATTTATATGGTACGTTTGCCAGATTATACTCCTTCTCATCCTTTATGGAAAGATAAATCTTTCGATTTAAAAATTTGATTTTCAATACTATTTTAATAAAATTATTTACCCTCTTTTATATATCCGAAATTAAATTGTTAAAGTGTTAATAAATGTTATTGAAGGTAATGTGTTCTTGTGTAATTTCAATTGGATTTGAGTCGCAGATAAAACAGGTGATTTCGTTAGTGAAATACTTAGTTATCACAGTATGGTCTGCGTTAGTAAAGATAAGGTAGTTGTTAAAATGTTGGGAAAATACGATTTGGAGAGGGTTAATTGCTTCTTTTTAAAGTCGTTGATAATAATATCAATCTTAGAATTTGTGTTAACTATCTTAACAGTCATATATTAAATTAAGAAATGAAAGGAAAAATTTAAATTAATATAATAGACAAGGTTAATATAGATTTTATATCACCGAACGGGTGCGTTGACATTACAGGGGTAATAGAATTTAGTCCTTTTATGGACTCAAGCCATTGGCCATTGAGTCTATAGGTTATGTGACTGTGTACGTAATGAGATATGCAATACCAGGTCTGGGCTCGGTCTGGGCACGGACCGAACGCGGTCTGTATACGGCACGTATAAGGGTACGTGATGAGCTGAGTACTGGCCATATCCATACGTCCTGCACAATGGGCTAAGGCAGCCTTTTTTAGTCTTTTGTTATACTTTGATAATAGACCCTATTTGGTAACTATTTGGTTTGCTATTATAAGTCGGACTATAATATGTTATTAAGGATTTTCTTTTTGCTTTTAAAGAAATATGATTTAAAATAAACGAATCGATAACAAACATTAATAATTTCATGTTATACCTTAACGTTATCATAGAGGATAGGCCGTTCATGAATACCTTGTCCTCTATCTTTAGAAATCGATTTTTTACCCTTTTGGACCCGACTTAAGCCAACGTTTCTCGTTTATGAAACGATATAAACTATATCGTGTCTATTATAAAGTAATTATAATATCCGGTCTAATTGGCCTTTATTATCAACTTTATGTTCGACTTCATTAATGTCGTAATTGAGATTTAATAACTCTAAACCGACTTAACAGTAATTCGTATCAAGTTTAAATGATTTTAAAGTAAGCAAAAACAATATAATTAACTGTGATTCGAGTGATCTGTTTGTATGTAGGCAACGATGCTTTACACAATCGAATTCATATTGAAAAGGAATAGAATATCGATTAGAAAAGATCAGTATACATTTCTTTACGTATACGGTTTTTATACATCTGTGATAAAGTAAATTGTACGGAATATTACTAAATCATCGGATATACAAGTATGTACGATATAGGCAAATTCCTCGATTATATTAAAGCTATTTTTGGCCACTACTCTCGAATTAATAGAGCCTTGATTGAATGAAAATAATTTCTTATAAGCGATAAAGACCTGAATATACTACTTGTTATTAGATTTAAAATATTATTAACCTAAATGAGTGGATTAAATTAACATTTACTCGTAAAGTATTTTCACTTATATTTTCGTGTATCTCCACATATCCATGATAAATATATTACAATAAGCGTATGTCGGATAAATTATATCGCGGCTTTCATAAAGTATCGCAAACTCATTGACGAATTAAAGTTTTTAAATTGAAAACGACGTTTTGGTAATCAACTAACGAAACTCATATATATATTACGGTCAAATAAAAGTAAAATTATGATAGGAATCCATACCTTTTGGTTATTTTTATTCAAGGGTTGTGGTAATTACGACTAATTATTTCAATAAATATGATTTGTACGTATTTAGGACTAAAGATGTAAAACGACGTAAATAACTTTGAAGGAACGTTAAATTAGGTTAGTTATATGGTGTTATCTACATTATGGTTTGATAGATCATTAATATCGTAGTTAAGAACTTCGCCCGGTATTACCTTTAACGTAAGTATATACGATCTGAGTTGAAAATGTAAATAAGTGTTTTCTACTAACGGCTACGGGGGAAACTTAATTCTAAATACAATTTCGTTTATGGGTTATATAACTTCAACAACTTAATGGTAAAATTGTGTCAAAAACGAGTTTAATTAAATTAAAATACGTATAAACGAGAATCTAGTCTTTATTCCTATACTTTTTAATAACACATACTTTTTGAATACTCAAATCGATTTTAGCAGTAATTATTATTATGTTATAAACTATGTTTTTGCATAACGATTAAGGATAAAATAAATTCAGCTTTCATATTTTCGAAATTCAAGTAAAATATTGGTGTGACGATAAAATACGCGTATTGATCAAATAGCCAAGTTTCGTATGAATATTATGAAATAGTTGGGCCTAATGTTAATAATATATTATTTCCGAAACAAAGCGAGATATATTCTTGGGAATATTTTATATATAATATGAAGATATAATTTGAAACATTAATAATATTTATTGAATAAATTATTATAAGGGAAAATTGGTTATCGATACGAAAATAATAGGTTTTAGGTTGGTAGATATATAAATCGTTGTGAGATCAGTTTTCATCGATTAAATTAACCGTTTAAAACATATAGTATAATGTATAGAAAACTAGTTGCAATTAACTTTTATTATAAATTTTTACGAGATAATGTGGATTTTATAAGAGACGATACCAACTACCGTTTAAAAAGGCAAAATAAATTACGTTTATTATTAAAATCAAAGAGTTTAGGGACCTATTTAATTGGAATCAAGTTACAATTTAACTCTTTTATAAGGAAAAATTCAATTACTATATGTATATTGGACCAAACGAAAATATATATTTATTAAAATAATTGTAAGGACTATTATATTCGATATTACAAAATTATTTTTCCGAATTTGAACGTTATGCTATCGAATGAACTAATAAGAGTTAAATTCGTGTAAGTTTTTTTTATCGCTTATAACGCCAATATTATTGATCTTTAAACTGAGGGGTGGGGGAATAGCGGCTTCATATTACTTACAAGGTATTGAATGAAAATACCGAATAAAACGTTGTTTTTTTACCTTTAATTAAGAAAACCCTACGCGCGTTATCGAAGTCCACGAAGCTTATGAAGCTATGTATTAAAGATGACTTTAACCATATTTAAGTGATACCCAGATAGGAAAAATTAACAGTTTTTCGTATACGTTTTAGGTTATTTAAGTAATAAGTTACCACTTTCAGATTTGCAGAAACGCCGGTGGCGTTTTAACAATATATGAATTATATAATAGCGGATATTTGGACAATTTTTTTATAGATTACTTAAACGACCTTTTGGTTTTTTTGTTCAGTGTTAAATAAAATTAAATAATGAAAGTTCTCGTTGTTTTAAAACGTCTTTATAATATTAGGTTACACCTAAACTAAAAAAAGTGCGATTTGGTAGTTAAGGAGGTAAAGTAATTGAGTTTTATTGTAATGGTTAATTTAGGTATTCGGGCCAACCCCAAAAAAGTTTGTGTAATACGCAAATGAAAGTTATCACGTACTACTCGAAAGGTTCGAATTTTCTAAGTTTGCCAACTTTTATCGGGATTTTATCAGTAATTTTTCCGTATCAACTGATTATTTTATCTCATTAATAAAGTAGAAAATTTGTTAAATTTGGATCAAGCGGAAGAAAAACGTATTTTGAAACTTAGAGGATATTTTTATCATGATTCAAATTTTAGTATATCAAAACCCAAATCGGCTTGCAGTAATAAGAACCAATTATTCAGAAACTTCGTTGAAAGGGTATTTATCATAGCGGTATAAAGATAACATTTTAAAGCTAATAACTTATTTTTTTTATGATTAACGGATGCGGAAAGTAATTATACCATTGAACAAAGTGAGTTTTTCGCGGTAGTATTTTATTTAAAGCTTAGTTTTTAAAATTACGTAGCTTCCATACTCTATTTACGACTTCAACAGATTATAAGAAATTGGAATATGATTCCTTATTACGATTGATTACGGAACGCCATGCTAAATGAGACAATGTCCTTTCGCCTTTTAATACCACTTAAAATACCGGCTCGTAACGTAGGGAGCTAATCCGAATATATTAAGTCGCAGGTTAAAAGATGATCTTCAAGTTAAAAAATGTTAAATGCGGGGTTTTCAACCCATTTTTATTACTTTATTTTAAATAGTAATAATAAATTTATATATTTTAGTAGTATATATTACGGTAGATTATATGAAAATTTGTCAAGATAAAGGTTTGGTTATTAAATTGCGGTAATATGTACCTGGAGGGAAATCTAGAGGATTTTAAAGAGTTAATGTTGATGTCATCTCCCTGGGCCCAGCCCATGTTTGAGTCGCCGGTCGGGATAACGCCGTTATTATAAATATTGTTATGAGTCCGACACGCATTAAACCCGCAAACTTTGTTAACATCGAGGAATTACCTTATTCTTAGTCTCATTACCTTCGCGGAATTCTAAAATTGAAAAATAACGAACGACTCGTTATACAAAGTTTATCTATTAATAGTTTTTATGAACGTTAGAAGTTTCCCAGCTAAGGCAAAATTATTGGTATAAATTAAGAATTGTAAAATTCATCCGCAGGGTAGGTTACATTATTGTAACCGATTATAATTATCGAGTGAAAAACTTTTAACGATAAAGATTTTACAATAAACCTACGATTCGCTTATGAAAGGTTATTTGAGTAAAAACGTTTCATTTCGAGTCTTTTAATAGAATTACTATTAAAAAGAAATAGTCGTAAATATTCGACACTTTTATCGAATAAATACAAAGTGTAATAACACAAAATCTCATCATACCTTATAATAAGGCATTTTTCACCACTTTTCCATGTCAAATTAATATTGAACGCATATTTTAGTTGATTTTATAATCAATCTGTAAATTACCGAATACTGCCTTCTATATTAGTAACTTTCTACGGATTTTCTTTCTAAATTTATCCAACTTAAGGTTATATATTTTATAACTACCGATACATATACAAAACGCTTTTGAAATATATAATGATATTCCATGGATTTCCGATTTTAATTATCAATAACCGCGGCTTTAATTAGGTAAACGTATTTTAAATGACTCATTGTTTTTCAATAAAAGTCAAATAACTTTGATTTACGGCATGTACTTATGAATGAATTACTGCATCAAATATATAAATTAAAAAGTTTCAAATGATTTACGAATCGTTGTTAACTTTTTGTAATATAACTGGATATTATACTTACCTATTTATTAATTTATATTAAATAACCGAAAGTCGAAGATTACTAGATCAAACGTTAATCGTTTAGTAAATAGGTCTAAAATAATCCTTATACTAAAGTTCATTAGGGAAATAAAGTCATCGATTAATCGGTTGCGGCAAGCCGTTATTTTTCTAATGAACTTACGCGAGTTACATAGTTAATTTCAATGTAGATGATATATATTTCATAATAAATAAAAATAATAACGAAACGTTAACGACTTTTAGCGAAGGGATACAAGCTAAGTGATAATTTTTAACTTAACTTACGTAACATTAAAACTTACCATCCGAATGAAAAACTTGACTAGATTTATAATTAGTACCGGGTTGTTAATATTTTGAACCCGTTTAATATCGTTTTAAAAGGTTTAAGTAAATACTTTATATTTTGTATAAATCTAGTCGAACGGAAGGTTACGAACCCCATTCCTTCGTAAATTCAATTTACCATTCCCCTGAAACTAGTTTTCGTCTTTAACCAAATAGGAAAAGGTATATACGAAAAATTTAATTTTTTTTTTCGCGGTAAAAACGGGGCAGGGTAATATTCGCTTTATATTATTTTAATCAAAAGGTTATATTAAGTTGAAGTGGAAATTATTGGAAAGTTACTAGAATAATGTAAGCTTGAATAAATTCGAAGCGAAATAGGGGAGCGTCCAGCTATATAATAGCCCGGTATTTCGATGTTTACGTCAAATATATATTAGGTAACTTATGCAAGGCGAAACGCTTTCATTTCGAAAATACTATAATACTTATTACAAAAAAGGAAAATTTATTATGGTTATAGTATAATACAATAAATGAGGCCAGATATATATTACCCAACTTTTTAGAACTAATAACCGATTACCAAACGGTTTTAATTTCGACTTCTTAAATTTTTACCTATTTGTTATTATTATTATTATTTGAGTTTAACAAATAATAATGTTACTAACGCTTATTACCTTATAACAACTAACCCCGAATATGAAAGAAAGCCAGTAAAGGCAGGCAGCACGGGGCTGGGTAGATATTAGTAAGCGTTGATCATAGGAGCTGACGATCAACGGAATGGGTATAAGACGACGTTGAAGGCGGTGTATAGAATTAGGTGGGATAAATATTGAAGGAGGCAAACTATAATGGTTAACGAGGGGCGAGGTGCAGAAAGTGATCCTTTAAACGAGTTATTAGGGATTTTACAATATTAATTTATATTCAGTTGATGTGGTCAATCCGTGTAGGATATTCCGCCAGCTCGCAGTCTGCCTAATTAACTCGTTTTTAACTAAGGTTGATAAATAGTATACTGGTAAAAACGGTGCTCGTAAAATTAGACTTTAAACGTTATTTATTTCGTTTTATAAACCGTGGCTAATATTGATTAGAAAAAACATAACTTATATAATTATATTATTTGAATCGTATAAGTTAAACTTTTGAAATGGTATACGACAGGTATTGAAGATAATCGGCGTAAAAATATTATGCGGTAATATATGGTTAACTGAGGGAATTTTATTATAATAAATAGGTAAAACCGTAAAGGGTAACGAAAAAGTTTTTTTAAAAGGTAAACCCAAGAAAAAGGGGTGATAAAAACGTATACCAAAAGGATTAATAGCTTACATTACCGGAATGGTAGGGAAATCTTAGGTTTGGGTAATATTTCAAAACCTAATAAATTAATTAATTAATTCGGAAAATACGGGGGCGAAAAAAGGTTAGTGACCCAGGACATTCCTTTACCGTTTACGAACGGGAAAAAAAAGATAAACATCGTTTTTAATAACTGTAACCAATTGCCGTAATAGGGCAAATAAATTAGACGAAGCTGTAAATAAACTTTTTTTAAATACATTACAAAAAGTAGTTCATTTACAATTGAGTTTCTTATAATGTTAATTGATTAAGTTTACCTTATTATAAACCTTACGGTACACGCGACAACCTTACTTACAATAAACTCGAATATCAATAAAACGAATACCGAAATTGAAAAAACCATTAATATGCGATATATACGAGTCCTTTACTTATAAAGAGAGAAATTCGCTTTTATCTTCGTTATCGTTAGGGATAAAAAAGTCTTTTATAGTATAAAAATATTATGAAATGTAGTTAACAATAAGTTATTCATATTTAGTAAAATAACGTACTTTATGTGGTGGTTAATCGTCCTTACTAGTAGTTTTTACGTCGGTATAAATTAGGTTAAGTTTATTATGAATATTAGTTATAAAAACGGAAAAAAGGTCAAAGATCTAAATAATATCAATGGTTAATTCACGATTTAAATATAAGTGATAGTAATAAAGTTATTATAAAAGGTATAGTAAGAGATATGCAATATTGAAGGGAAGTTAATAAAGTAAAAGGAAAAAAGGGAAAATTTTAAAGGCTACATTGGAATCCGTATTTATAGGTATTAGTATATTGGAATCGGTAAGAGTTACGTATTATACGGTACGGTAAAGGAACGTGTTATACGATATCGATGGTAAAAGCGATATATTATTGGGTATGCCAAAAGGTACGTTTTATGGTGCTAAAAATAAAAACGATATGTTATACGATACATTAAATGGCGCGATATATGGTTTCGACGTCTTAAGGTTAAAACGACTAATAAATTAAACGGTATATTAAAGAAAAGTATTATACGTTACTGGAAGCTTAGGGTTAAACCGGTCGATACGTTTTACAGTAAGGTAAAGGGGCGCGTTATATAATAATGAAAGCTTGGAGTTAAACCGGCCAATACGTTATACGGCGCGTTAGAGGTTACGTTATCAGCCCATATCCGATTCGCGCTTAGCCTACGTACTGAGTAGGTAAAGCTCGCGTCCTACATTTAACTAGTGAGACGCCATAGCCCTTATAACGTTCGAAGAAAAGAGGGATATATTATAAACTTAGGCTATTGATTATTAAGTTTATAGGTTACGTAATTGTATACATAATGAGATATGTAATACTCGGTTCGAGCCCGGTTTGAATGCGAACTGAGCGCGGTCCGTATATGGTATATATAAAGGTATATAACGGGCTGTGCCCTAGATTTGCCCATAGATCCTATACGATGAGCCACGGTGGCCTCTTTTATTCTTCCGCTGTACCTTAATATTTAACCCTATTTTGCACCCACTTGGTTTACCATTGTAGGTTGCACCATAACAGGGGTTTACTATTGACAATTTACGATAATAATCTAAAATATTGATTAACTTGAGTGACTTAACAACTCAATGATTGAAGGAATTTATGATTTTTTAGCGGTTAATCTAGATACTTCTTCTTTTAAAATAAGATCAATTAAATTTTCTTAGTATTTTCGTCAGTGATAATACCGTCGTCATTTATAAGTTACCGCGAACAATTACAAAATTTATAAATGCTCCTTAGTTGCTACCGAAAATAAATGCATAATGTATAGGTGTTGTAATAGTATTACATGCAGTGCAGTATGTTAAGTTTATTTACAGTAAAGGTGATCATACTGCAAGTGTATTAATTTTTGTAGACTTACTGTATTGGGTATAAGTCGAGTGCAATACGCTGTGTTATAGTTCTACCTACGATGGTAAGCCAAGTAGGTGCCAAATGGGATTTACTATTGAGGTGCAAAGGAAGACTAAAAGAGGCTACCATGGCTCAATGTGCAGGGCCTTTGAGCAGAGCTAATACCCAACCCGTTACGTGCCCTTATACATGCCGTGCATGGACCGTGTCTAGTTTGTACTCGAACCGTATCCTATCCGCATCCGGGCCGGGCTTAGGCTAGGCGTTGCCTATCCCGTTATGTGTATAGTTATGTAATATATTGGCTTAATATCTAACGGCCTAAGTTTATAACATACCCCCTTTTCCATAGATATAATAAAGGTTACAGCGCCATTGTGAATAAATACTAGACGCGTGCTGTATTTGCCTAATACGCGGCTCGAACGTAGGTTGTTAATACTACGTTTAATATATCGTATAAAGTTTCAGCCGACTTACTTTATATCGCTGGCGCCGTATAACGTACCTATTAACGCGTTGTATGATACAACCTTTTTGTTACACCTTTTTGTTACTGACGCCGTTTAACGCACCCGTTAACGTATATAACGTACCTGTTAACGCGTCGTATAGGGTTTTTTTTTTGTCGTCGACGCTATATAACGTATCCGTTAACGCATTATATAATATAACTTTTTTGCTGATGAAGTCGTATAACGCGTTATATAAAGTTGGGTTTTTACTTTTAATACCGTATAATATGCCCCGTATAATGCGTAACCATTACCGAATATGGTCCGCCAATCCTTAAAAATATAAACACTTTTATATAGTCTTTAAAACTTCCTCCTTTTTTTGTATTACCGACCTCCACTTTTATTAATTACCCCGTCATTACCTTTTTGGATTCCCTTTGTATATATTATTTAGCTACGTGTATTAATATATCTTATATTTTTTTTCAAACTTATTATTATAACCGACATATATAACGGTTTTAACCCAGATTGCGTTACCGCTGGCACTTTTAAAGTAGATAATGAACTTTCCATAAGATATATTACCTTATTATATTCTAATACCGTATTATTTACCCTCTATTATAACTTCTTTACGTTATAAGAGATCTTCTTCTTTCAGAAAAAATAGTTATGATAAAAATAAGTTTATTTCGTTATAGATTTAAAATTCCCTTATATTATATATTAACTGCCTTTTAAACTCCGGCGGTTTTTTATTTTACGTTCGATTTAATTGAGTATAGGAGTATCGCGTAAATCGAAAGGTTAATAATAAGGTAAACTTAAAGATAAGCTTTATAAAAGGCCTAACCGTTAATCAACTCCATTTAGTAATATATTTAGAAAATAAGTTTATTTAAGGTTTTACTCAGTTTACTTACCTTTTTATATTAATTAATTATTACGATAAAGAATGGAAATTATATTTTTGCCTTAATTTGTAAACGTTTAGGAAATATTTCGGGTTATCGACTTATTTTTGCCCCCGCTTCTTATAAATTAGTTAATTAATTTACCCAGCTTTATAATATCGCTCGGGTAAAAGGAGTTTTTATTATACCGGCCGTATAGGCCATTACCCTTTTAGCTATATGTTTATGTTTCTTTTTCCTTTCGAATACGTCCTTACCCCGTACTCTTTCGTTACATTTTACTATATCGCCTATTTATAAGGATAGGACGTCTTCGGTTGACCGGGTTTTAATAAGTAACGTCTTTACCCTAACCTGTTTTAACTTTCTCTGTATATCTTTTCGTAATTTTAGCCTAAAAGACGAAAGTAATATCATTACTTGGGTTATATTTTTTATAATAAATATAGGTTACGTCTTACAAAATATTACAAACGACGTTTAAAACTTTACTATACGATTCTCGATTTTACTTATATCCGATTTGTTAACCTTAAATAGAAACGAGCTAATCAGATCGACTGCGAACAGGCATAAGATCATACCCGGGCCGATCGCATTATTTGGTTTCAAATTAACGTATTATAGTTTTTAATAACCCGCTCAAAAAAATTTTGCCCCTGCCCCGCCTCCCACCTTATCATTCGTTAGCCATTTTTATCGGCTTTTTTTATCGCTTATCTCTCCTAACATTATCTTTTATCGTCGGCTTCCCTTACTGTTCATTCCTCCTCGTATTATCAGTTATCATCCTTTTTTTAACACCCGCTCTTTTTCGCGTTATTCGCTATCTTCAACGTCGCTTCGTATTTATAGCGCCTTTTACCAGCCCTTTTCCTTAGCGTTTATGAGTTTTCACCATGACTCTTACTGTCTTCCCCCCTTAATATAGTTTAACGTTCCGAGCTAATTATAATAAGCCTTTAAATATTAGTAACGTTGGTATTCATTAAACTTAAATAAAGATAATAATAATAAATAGATGAATTTTTGTTAAAATATAATAAAAGTCGTTTTATGGTCAGATAAGTATCTGAAATAATCGGGTAATATTTACACGACCCTATTTGTAACATTATAACCGCATTTAATAATAAACTCTCCTTTTTATTTACTAACGAAGTGTTATTTCGGGGGTATTAGCGATTCGCCTATACCTATCGTTTAATATAAGCTCAAAATTGTTATCCAAATACCAGGTTATTATAAACCCGAATATCTCCCTATTTCGGTTTAAATCTATTTAGGGTTATAATATATTAATAATTTTCTAATAATTTTTACTTCGGGTTATTATAACCTTTCTACTTAACCAATATATAAAAAATCCTTTTTTCCCTTGCTTTTACTGCGAGGATATTTTATACTTAAAATTCTTCATATTTATTATCTCTTATATCGTTAGTTATTAAAACTATTTCCGGAAAAATATTAGATAAAACTTCTGAAAAAAAATATTAGAAGTCACCCGTTTAAAGAAGTTTATATAAAATACTAAATATTTATAAAGGATATTTAACACGATATTCAACGGGTTCGAAATACCTTTTATTATATACTAATTATAAAATTAATCGAGTTTTTTTCTCAGGCGATTAATTTTAATATTGAAAAAGCTTAGTTGAACCTCATCCTTCACTTTATAAGGTTTCGCCGAATTTCGTTTACGATTTGTTTCCGTTTTTGTTCATTATTAAATATAATTTATCACCGCCTAAACTAATTTCGTCTTTTCGCGTAAATAAGTTAAAAACGTAATAGCTCACCCCGTTAAACTAATTAATGACCTTGTATCCCCGTTTAACTTTAAGATTGGTAACATTTCGTACCTATTTATTAAATGATTCGTGATAAACCTGGTAACTATCGATTCTTGGTTATTTAACGTACATTAATAAACGAGCAAATGTAAAGCCCAATCATATTACGAAAAGGCAATAACGATGGGTAAATACTTTTAAACATTTTGGTTTACCTGTTTAATATCATTATTTATTTATAAGTAATACATAGTAAATAAAGGTTTTTTAGCTTTTATATTGAAAATAAAACATCGTTTAAAATATGCCTTTTTAATTCGAATCGAAATTATTAATAATAAAATTTCAAAACCTATAATTTCTTTACCATGTATTTCGAAAGCATTCAACGTACGTTTCGGTATTATAAAATATATTACGTTGAGTTAAACAAATTTTAAAAAGCTATTTGTAATAACTGACAAATATCGAATACCGTTATTAGTAATTGGCAGATCAATTATAAAGTCAACTGAAATATACGCCTAATACCGGTCCAAAACATGAAAAGTATAAAAAAGCCTTATTATAAAGTACGATGAGGTTTCGTCTCATTAAACTACGTGTATATTCAATATAAAAGTCGAATATTTACGATTATCCCTTTCTAATGGTAATTTCGTCGGAAAACGCTAAATCAAATATTTTTACCTAGATAACCTATAAGAAGCGAGTTGTGGGTTTATTTTAATATCTTAGTTATTAATAGTTTTTAACTTGGTAATTATAAGCTATTACGATAACTTAATATCTTTCGCAGGTTAATCTAGTAATTTATAATTTATATCAATTTTCCTACTTTAAGTAGGAAACGCTTAATACTTTCGAATATAATGATCATACTAAATACCCGTGAGTAAATAGAAGGTGTCAGAGGATTTATGTTAACAGTAAGGTAGCAGAGGTAACAAAGATGCAATATCAAAAGATGTTTGTCCGTGCTGTAGGATGATTATTAGCCATTTGGCTATTCAAATATGTAGACTGAATACCTAGATTGATAACTGAAGAGCTATGAAGGAAATACTATCTATGTGGTGATGGCTGTGTCCTTATATCCTATGGCCTTCATACCATCTTCAGTACTGAGGCTCACCGGTGCTTACTGAGGCTCACCGGTGCTTACTAAGGCTCACTGGTGCTCACTGAGGCTTATCGGTACTCACTGAGGCTTATCGGTACTCACTGAGGCTCACCGGTACTCACTCAGGCTCAACGGTGCTCACTGAGGCTCACCGGTACTCACTGAGGCTCACTAAGAGATGTTCTCCGCCTGATGTGTTGGACTTCAGGCTCTCGGTAACTCAGCTGCATGCTGGTCTGTTTCTTGACCCGCCAACGTGTTTGGGTCATAACATCGAAAACCGTTAAAAAACGAATTTTATATAATATTTCGTTTATTACTTTTTAATTTTATAATTTTATTAACGTATCTGGGTCGAAAATAGTAGAATTACTCGATGTTAACCATATCGGCGGGTTCAACGCGAGCCGGGCCCGCAGCTATACCACTGGTACCATTATATTAAAATCTCCTAACGTTATCTCTGATAATGACCCGGACGCGAATTGGGCCTTGGGTAATTCCGCTTTCAACGGCTATTCGAAAGCCTCCGAACCCCTTTTAAAATATATATAGTCGTAATTTAGCAACTAGGCCTTCGTTTCACTAAACTTCTTTATATAAACCGTCGTAATTTATATCCCTTTAATATATAAGTTCATTGTTATTACAATTAATATAGAAATGTAAATAGGTTAAAAAACATATAAACAGCGTATTTTAACCTCAGGCTTTTTTTTGTAATTTATAAGTTAACATATTTAGGTGAGTGCTCTACGTTATGGGCTTATATTATAGGTATTATTAAAAAAAAACATCAGTTCATTTAAGCTAACAATTAGAAATTAATCGCAGTACAGAAAAATACCTTCATCTTTTCATAATCCGTTAAAATCGTAAACGGTATACAAATACTACGTAATTCAAAAAAACACTTTTCAAATGAAACACTACTATGGTAACTTATCTTAAATAATATAATTACGTTCTGTATCCGTTAATCGTATAAAGTAATAAGCTATTAGCTTTAAAATACAATTGTCATCCTGTTAGGACAAATACTCGCCTAACATTGTTTCCGAATAGTCGTTTTTCATTACTATTAGCCGATTTAAATTCTGATATACTAAAATCGAGACTGTGATTAAGGTATTTTTTAAGGTTTCAAATATATGTTTTTTTCGCTTCGTCTAGACTTAATGAATACCTTACTTCGTTAGGTTGATGAGATAATCCGTCAATTTTAAGAATGACTAATAAAATTACGATAAAAGTTAGCAAAACCTAAAAAATTTCGAACTTTCCGAATCATACGTAATAATTTTTATTCCCGAATTACCCGGACTTTTTTGGGGTCAGCCTGGATACCTATCCTAACCGTTACAATAAAACCCAGGTATTTTACCTTTTTACCTACAAAAACTAATTGTTATTCAAAAAAAATAGATTCAACCTCGTATTATGAAAAAGTTTTAAAATCATTTGAATTTTCGCTATATAATTTCATCCAATACGTAAAAAAAGAATTAAAAAGTCATTTGTATACGTTATAACGAAATGATTTGAAATATCCGCTATTATATAATTAATATATAGTTAAAATATTACCGGCGTTTTCGCTAGTTTAAAGGAGATAATTAATTATTTAAATAACCTAAATCGTGTACGAAACACCGTTAATTTCTTTTACCTGAATATTATTCGAATACAATAAAAAGCTTTTTAAATATCCAATTTCGTAAGTTATATCGACTTCGACAACATACGTAGGGTCTTTTTAATTCAAGATAAAGGAAAACGGTTCTACTTTATAATTTTATTTAGTACCCGATAGTTGATATAAAACTGTTTTCCTCTCCTCCAGCTTACGAATAAGTAATACCAACGTTACCGTCGATAAAAATATTACCCGAATTTAACCCTTATTTATTTACTTTAAAACCTGTCGTTGAACTTTAAAACGTTTATCATGTAACATTGTATATAACGACCTTTAAAATTGTTCTAGTAAA
This sequence comes from Anisogramma anomala, assembly GCA_038502455.1. Classification (NCBI taxonomy): domain Eukaryota; kingdom Fungi; phylum Ascomycota; class Sordariomycetes; order Diaporthales; family Gnomoniaceae; genus Anisogramma; species Anisogramma anomala. The sequence goes on along the minus strand of JASMMZ010000014.1, from coordinate 305,846 downwards.
GATTTATTTTTATTCGATTCAATATAAATGTAGTAATTGATTTTTTTTATATAAATATAAAGTTACGACTTTATCTTCATTAAATAGGTTGCGAAAAACAATTCATTTCGGTAAGAAACGCAACTAATTTTTTTTCCTTAACCGTAGTCATCGTTGTTATTTGTAAAATCCGCGTTATTTCGTAAAGGCTTATGGTATAAGTTATTCGAAACAGGTCCCTTATACGTTATATCTCTCGATATGAACGTTACGTTAATCCGAGGAAAACCGAATTTACTACGCCTTATATATTTTTTGTTGTAAGGCGTATTAATATTGTATCAACAATTCAACCACCTTAACTTTAAATTACTGAATAGCCACCGCATGCGTATAAAATTATTGATTCATATCGTATCTAAGGCATTTTAAAAATTATATTATACGTTATTCTAGTAATATTACGTATTAATATCGGGTTCAACTATTTATTAATATTTATATTAAATTTAGCTATTTAGGTAATACGTCTATTTTGTCGTAAACTTCATATTGTACTAAAATTTCGCGGAAATAATGACTAAACTGACTTTATCTTTAACGACTTTATTGAAACTTCATTTATAATATAATAATAATTATAGATAAAATCAACTTAAGTATTTAAACAGTAAATGTTATTAAAAAGCATAAGGATAAGGAATAGTTTTTTGTTTATATGTATTTTAATATAACTAAACTTCTCATTATTCGATTTTACAATTACATCGTTTAAGCTATATAACCTCTAAACGAAACTATATTGAAAAGTTAGGTTTTTCTTGTCGTTATTAATAGAAAACCCTTTTTTACCTTTTCTACTTAAGCCCTATATATCTATGTAAAAGGTAATGTCGGGCGGAAATCGTAATTACGTTAATAATAGTCCGATGAGTTGTAACGTATGTAACGACTCGAATTAAATTTTGCTTAACGTTCTTTTATTATCGTTTACGTCGTTTTACATTCTTAATCCTAAACGTATACCTAACGAACTTGGTAAGATAATTAATTGCAATATCGAAATAACTCGTTACGATTACTACAACCCTTTCACGAAAACGTTTAAAAGTCGTAAACTCCCGTTATTACCGTATTACTATTCGACTATTAAATTCAAACGGGTTTCGTTAGCTAACGACCAAAACATCGTTTTAAATTTAAGTATTTTAACTCCTCAGCGAGTTCGCAATACTTTTCCATGACTACGATATAGTTTACCCGGTTAATACCAGTAATAATAGAGTTATTGCGGATACATGACGATATGCGAAAACGTAAATAATTATATTCTATACTCGAAAGTTAATTTAGGTCGCCTATTTAAGGTAAAAGTCTTTTGAGCCTGATAACGTATAGTATTTACATGTTTTTATTATTTATAATTGAACCTTCAAATTTGACTAATACCTTATCTGCGCTATAAAGGTTATCAAAAGCCGTTTCAATATAATCTAAAAGCTTCCTTATATTATATATACTTTTGTATACTCTAGCTTTATAATAAGTCGTAGCCACTAACTTTACCATTGCCATATAATATCCCTATACCTAAAGAAATATATACCGACCATTTTTAATTTACATTTAATTCGTTTTCAATATGAATTTGATTTTTTAACGCGTCTTCGCCTACGCAAAAGTAAATACGTTGAATCATGGTTAATCATATCGCTTTTGTCCATTTAAAACCGGTCAAAACTTAATATAAGTTACGGTTAATTTGGCTTCGAATTACTAAATTTTTGCGATGACTTAAACGAAGTCGGACATAAGGTCGATAGTTAAAGTTGATTAACCCGGTTATAATATTTATTTGATAGCCCATGTATTATAATTTAAGTTATTTTTAAATGAGAAATATCGGTTCAAATCGGTTTTAAAAAGGTCCAAAGTATATTTTTGAAAGTAAAAAATTAGGTATTTTTCAACGGCCTTTCTTTTCTGATAACGTTGAAATATAATATATAATTATTAACGTTTATTATTAATTTGTTTATTGTAAAAAAGTTTATTTCGGGAAAATAAAAAACTCTTAATAATATGTTTTGGCTCGATTTACAATGGTAAATTAAATAGGTATCAAATAGGATTTACTATTAAGGTACGAAAGAAAATTAAAAAAAGGTTATCGTAACCTAACGTATAGCAATTTTAGGCAATGTTAATACCTAGCCCATTACGTGCCCTTATACGTGCTGTATATACACCGTATTCGACTTATAACCGGATTGTGCCCTATCCGCGCCTAGACCAAGCCTAAACCAGGTGCTATCTATCCCGTTACGTATACAGTCACGTAACCTATAGGCTCAATGGCCAACGTCCTGAGTCCATAATACGCTGCACTTTACTCTAGGGTACGGGCCAAGTAATTGGCCATATAAATTATAGTGCAGACCAGCTAGTAGTCCGCCAAACCCAAAACAATACATCTACCATCTGACGACGTAATACTACTGTTACTTCAACCAATCGAATCGATAACATTGTAACGTCTAAGGCCTACTAATACTAATTAGTGCTTGCCTGCCTTTTAAACTAAGCACAAATAAACTAAGTAAAAAAGGAAACTACTTTCTAGTTGTTATGTTTTATGGTTACGGCTTTTAAAGTAAACGAAATAATTTTGCAAAGAGCCTTTATTAGTACTGCGTCAGTACTTAACGGTAGAAAAAAAGAAAGGACTTCTTAGGTTGCGTTAATCCTTAATGGCGATCTGAAATTAAACGATGGTATAGCTACTGAAAAATATCAAAAAAAAAAAAAATATTAATCCTTCTTAAAGACGTTAAGATTGACTATTGAAAGTCTTAAAGTTCGAGAAATTATCAAACGGCTAAGTTAATACTACTGCAGGTGTTACTACTGCAAAAATGACTAAATCTTTACGTTAAACAACTTTTAACATTCGGTCTTTACTGCTAATAAATGATCTACAACCTTATTCCCTTACACTAAATCTCTGCCTAAACTTCATTTTTTTCCCACTTCCTACATCATGCCGACCGTTAAGTTCTCTGCTTTAAGCGAAAACACCAAGCTGCGCTAAAAAAGCTACGTTATGCGACCTTTTACTAAGTTACTAAATTTCCATGCAACTTTACGCCAAAACACCAAAACTCTACGCTTAAGATTACCAAGTTTCTCGCCCTATATATCTATCAAAATATTCACCGCTAACGCCTACCTTAAATCTATTATTAACCCCGTAAAAAAAGAAACAATTAAAACGTTCGAAATTTATTTCACAAAGTTTTATAACAACGACTTTTAGGCGTTAGATATTAACGGAAAATCAACCGAAAAACATCTTATCAACTTCGGCGGATACTTTATCGGTAAATGTAATATTAGTTACGACACTAACCCTACTTTGAACAAATATCGCAAATGATTTAACGACTAGATAATTCATATATGAAAAAAATTTAAACAGCGGTTAAATTAAGACTTAGGTCTAAACTGAAGAAACAAAGGATTTTTATTTAAATATAAGGCGTTATAACGTTAGTCTAAGACCTTTTCGATTTAGCCTAACTTGATGAATACTCTGATAACCTACGGTCTAAAGAAAGAGTCATTAAAAACCTTACTGCCCTTACACACGATTTAGGAAACCTTCCTTTTACTTTTAACTAAGTTAGATCTTTTAATATAACGGAAATAAATATATTAATCTAATCGAAAATTTAATACCTCTACATAATAGCGCGGAGTACGCTCTTAACGGGGGTAAGGTACGGGAAGTAACAGCTATCAATATGGTTAAAGATATTAATATTAACGCCTTACACCAATTAGTTAAACAAAATCGTCAAGCTTTTCAAAACCTTTAAGTACCTATCGCTCCTTAGTAACTTAGTTATCAATTCCCTTAAAACCCTTCCCCGTTTACGTTCACCTAAGCGTAAAAGCCTATTATAGGTCTTATTATAAGACTTCACCCTTCGGATCAGGCAATTGATAATTACATCGAACACTGTACCTTAGAGACCTTAAGTCTTAAACCGTTAGAGAATACCACTTACAATTAAAACGATTATCGAAACCTTTCTCCAAAACTTGTTAAGATAGTTAATACCGATTACAAATTCCTTACAGACTTTGCCGAAATTTAGAATAATATAAAAAAGTATAACAGGAAACCGTACAACTTTTTCGATACTAAGATAATATGCTTTTGCAATATTCAAAAATAAAAAAAGGTTTCTCCTTTTAGTTTTTACTTACTATTCCCTGAAATCCTTATAGGGTATACTAAAGACTATTACCTAACCTTCTTAACTAACGCCACCACGTTTCGCGAAATCTATGATAATATAAAAGGCTACTTAGAGTACAACGTCCACCTCCTGTAATACTATATAAATTAGGCTATTATGAGTAGATTATAATGATGGTAAAGAAAAAAGAGAAAGAAACATTAATAAGAGTACTTAGCTAAATAATCGATAAATTGATATTATGTTAAAAAGTAATAGGGAAAGCTTATACTGGCGAAACCATACTCCGCGAGTAGGTACGAGTAATGATCATGGGCGTTAACGAGTTTGAATACGTCCTATAATACCTAGATTCCACCTGTGAATACTTTTTAACCAGTTATGGTCTTTGCTTACTACTGTAATAACGCTTACACCAAACTCGTTTATTATTTACTTCTAAGCTGGCAATCTCTTTAACGTAAATAAAGACGATCTTACGGTAATTAATTACGTTAATCACAAATACGGGCGCCCATAACGCCTAAGGTTTAGCCTACTAGCCTTAGACTGGAGATAACAAACATGTTAACACTAATAATATTTAAGCGAACTTCTTAACCGTAAGTATTACCGTCGTAATAATAGCAAAAGATATTAGATTTGTAGTAATTCTGGCTATTAGTTAACTTGATACTCTCTCGCCGAACGTAATAACAGGAAAGCAGTATACTACACCTAATACTCTACTACTTCGAAATGAGATTACTTAGATTAAATCGAAAACGTTAAGGACAATAAACAAATTAATGTCATTAACGCTTTTAAACAAATTAAGTAACACGAAGACAACGTTTTTAGTACGGCGGCTTAATAACTAGCCGACCACGTTTTTTGTACCGTTTAGATAGTAAAGACCCTTACCTTCGCTCTAACTAAGCTACTAACCCTTTATATATTTTCAACCTCTATAATCGTTACTCGAACCTCATGTTTTAGGGTATTATGCTAGACATAAGGGCAATAAGGTGCTTAATAAAAGGCTATTTACAGTATGTAATGTTACGGAGGGAAATCACTATAATTACTATGATTAATTGTTACAATACTGGTAAAGTTCAAGTTAGCTTTAGCCTAGGAAAACAACTATTGTTATTAAGGATAACGGTAGTTTAAACTATTATAAAGGCGATTACGTTCCATATCCTTAAGTCTCCTACCCCTTTCCTACTTTACTTGGAAGATATAAGAGTTTTCAGTATTAATGTTAGCATTAACATACACGAGCTAATTAAAAACGACTAAAGATTTTTATTCGTCTTTAAGTATGTATACCTATGGTTTTATCTTTAAGGTCCAGAAATAGTAGTATTAAACCTAACAGAGTTAAATTGATAACATTGTAACGTCCAAGGCTTACCAACAATAGAAACACTTCGTAAAATCTTTCCTTGACCTTACCTAAACAAAACATAAGAATCGAAAAGTAACTTATTAAGTTAAGCATAGACTAAAGCCCCCATAATTATTAGTGCTACCAATGGATTTGTATACGATTCCTTCACATTATCACAAAAATTATACAAATTGTTTCTGCTATAGCTACCATCAAAAGAGCTAAATTAACTCTCCTACCTAGCTCTATGCTTAACCTAATAAATATTCACTAGTATTATTAAGCCTTTGTTATTGTAACGTAATCGATTTGAATCGTAGTTGAAATAACTAGTATATTGTATTAAAAGTGGTGATGTGATTACTTTTACGTTTCAGAAACCGCTAGCCAGTTTATATACTAATCTGTATACGCAACTGCTTGGCCCATACCCTAGTCTAAAATGGGTACTCCTTATACTTAACTTACAGTCAATATATTGAACTTACATATAATACAGTTAACTTGCAGTTAGTACAATCAACTTATAGTTAGTATAGTTGATTTGACTGTACTGCAATTAACTATTGTTCTAACAAATAAGGTATAGAATTGGTAAATTTATTAGTTTATTGAAAACCTGTGATATTGATAAGCAACTAGTATGTTGAACTTACTAATAAACAGTAAAAAATTGGATAAAAATAAACAAATTTATTTTTAAAAAGCTATGAATTTATATCCGTCATATGATGTAGGCGATACTCGGGTTATAAATTATAATAGGTAGAAAGGTTATGTAGTTAAGTATAAATGTTTTTGCAAAAAAAAAAAAAAAGAATTGATTACATTCGTTTCCAAAAGATTATGTTTCGATGCGCATTAATATGAAATAAAATGTCGCTAATATACACGAATGATGAATTGTAAAACGTATGCTAATCATTAAAATGCCTAATTCAAATAGGGGTATGGGTTAAACTTGGGCCAATAATAACTTAGATGTAGACCGATGAATGGTTTATCAAGCGTAGAACGTGTTACTCACATCAATCAACGTAATATCATAACTTACATCGACCTCGATTCGAATCGACTATGTTACAACGACTGATACCTGAAAATATCAATTCAATTTTAGATTTCTTGATGTTTGTATCATTTTGACATGCACTATCCATTCAACACGATTCCCACTTCGTGTATGTACCCATGTGTTTAAGGGCTTGCATTAGGCGAGCTTCGATGAACAATGTAACAAAAAAGTTCATATATTCTTCGTGTTCTCCCGAGTCCCCCCGACACTTCCATGGGCATCAAGGTACAAGACATATTGTACTATGTAGTGATTTTGAATTTGCTAATATCGGCCTGCCAAGACTTGAAAAGCAAACTTTCACACAGTTTTCCTGGCGCATGGAAGGCAAATGCCGTGCACGATCCTCGACCCAGGGATGAATTCTTCCAGCAGTGACGTCATTGTCAACAGGCTTTATGTCTGTACAAAGCAAGTACAAGGTTTCTGTGGACACCCTCTGCTTCATCACGTTTCCAGCGTAACTCATCTCTTCTCTCTTTATCAACCCTACACGGGCAACCCTCTCACATCGCCTCATCAGCAGCCCTGGTTCGACAAGCGTCGGTCCATTCTCAGCCAAGGACGAATCATCGCACGTGCCAAGCGCTGCCACGCCAGCAATCAGCGTGTCTCTGTGTGGCAGCGTGGCATCGTCACTCATTCTGAAGCCTTGTCACTCAAACTTTGTACAGCTGCTCAAGTGATGGGAAGATTACTCGTCAGCGTTTGTTCCGTCATATGTGCTCACAAACCTGCATATTAGCTTGGGGGCGGTGAGATTTGTCCCCAACACAAGATTCTGATCACAGCCACAAATTTGTTGATCACTTGTAAATTTACCTAATATTTGGATTAAGGTTCGAGATCTTGCATCGGCCAGAGCGTGGCTTTCGGCGCACCCTATCAGGCGCACCCTATCGCGCACGGGCTATGTTGCGCGCCGCACGCCGGCACTAAGCCTAGTCGGAAATTGTGCCGACGGGCCTTACCGGCTAACTCTCTGCACTGTTTGCCTCGTTATTCACTTACACAGTTAAGGTTGATACTACTGTTAGAATCCTTATTACCGCTGCAACTCGCTATACTACGGTACCATACTAATTGGAAAACTCCCTTGTCAGGAACCGACAGGGATGGAATGCATCCCTGTTGAAGTGGCTGCACGGACCATGTGCACATGTTATGGACGCTTTGTACTACCCATACCACCATAGTTCTATTATACAGTCTGTATAAGCCGGGCTAACCAAAGTAACTTTGTAAGACGGGCGCACGGCGTATAATCCTTCCCGTGTAGCAGTACTATGCACGTACCGTATACGGCGCATGGTGAGAACCATACACGACAGGGTGCGCCTGACAGGGTGCGTCGAAAGCCACGCTCACCGGTAACAAAATCAATATACGAATGTATGAAAAGCGGTCGCCAAAGTCTAACTTTATGTATATTCGACTTCCACACTTTAAAGTCGTTTTGGGATGAACTTGTGACGAATTGGTGCAAGCTGGTAGAGGATATATTTCCATTCAGTTGCAGTTTACCGAACACAGTGAGGCAATAAGTGGATACAGTGTCACGGAATTACTTGATATGCGATATCTGAAAAATTTGCTGCCAGGCGAATGTTGTTCTTGACCGTATGTATGTACTATTAAGCCTTTATCTTTAGAAGAGGGTTGGATGTCTGACTCCGGACACAATTTTAACATATTATGAGCAGGTGTGGGCTTAGTTACATGTCTTCTGACATTGTGTATTGGAATATAGACAGCGAAATTCATTCTGATCTCTATTCTGAATACATGATGCTCATTTGTGCTTAATCCCTCCTCTCAACATATGAACCGCAATGTACTATGTTTTACTTTAGATAGCGGGACAGTTAGAGCTTTCCGGGTATATATCTTTCGTTGACCCTTGGGAGCCGAACGGCGCCTTGAAACTGCCCGATGCCTATCACTAGAGGGTGGCTGGCGCTGTGATACGTGAGGCCCAGGCGTAGGTATGCTGTACTTGAGGTTGTATTGAAAGCGAGCGGTCTGGTGATTGCCGCAGTCGTGGCGCAGTATTCTACGTAGTACTTATGTCGACGGACAGGACAAGGTGTGGAGCAGGTAAAAACCAGGGCACATAGACACAAGAATGGAAATCCTTGCTTCGTACTACGGTGTTTGGGGAATAAAATATTTCCACATTATGTTTTGGCCCAGAGCCCAACAGGAACAGGGTATGTGGCAAAAGCTAAATTTATATCGAAGCTTGTTGGAACTGCAGTCAATTGCAGTACAGTGAAGTTGATTGTATTGACTACAAGTTGATTGTATTGACTGCAAGCCAAATGCAGTGTGGTGCCCAATTCAATGTGGGGCACAGGCCAAGCAGTTGCCCATACAAATTGGTGTACAGACCGGCTAGCGGTCTGCCAAACTTAAAAGAGAGACACACCACTTTCAATGTAATATACTAGTTACTTCGACCAGAGATTTGAATCGATTACGTTGTAATGATAAAGGCCTACCAATACTAATTAGCGTTTAATAGGTTGAGTATAGATAAGCTAGCCAGTGTACAGGCTAAGTTTCTGCCTAGCTCTTATCAGGGAGCTAACTCTGGTATATTGATTTTACTTTTGCACTTATACGGGTTACCGACTTCGATCTTGTTCGCATGCATATATTACATTCGTTTATATTTGCGAGATGCATGACACGTTGCTTATATACTCCTTATGCTTATAGCCGCTTCGTAATGGAGACCACCTGTTTTCTTTCCTTTTTATCGAGGATTATAAACAGTATCCAACCTCTTTAAGCGACAGCCTTAATTTGATCCCTCTGTTGGTAGGGCTTTAGACGTTGCAACGTTGTCGATTCGATTGGTCGAAGTAACAGTAGTATTGCGTGGTCAAGTGGTGGATGTATTCTAGGTTTGGCAGACCGCTAGCCGGTCTGCACAGTAATTTGTATGGCTAATTGCTCGGCCCGTGCCCTAATGTGAAGTAGGCGTATACTGTACTTGACTTGCAGCTAATACAGTAGGCCCACACGAAACAGTACACTTAACTTACATTTAGTATAGTTAACTTTACTGTAAGTAAAGTTGACTTATTGCATTTCAATGACTACTATTCCAACTCTAGCGGCTTTTTATTTTGTGCGCATATATCAGTGTGGTTGACTAATCTTTTCCGGTAACCGCTAACTCACGTCCTCGTTAACTGGCCAGACTCCTGTCGATTTTAGTTGACTTTCACACGTATATTAACCTCATTTACATCCAAATTAACCCCATTTACCTTTAATTACCCCACCGTTCCAAGTTCCAACTTCATCGGTTCCCATAAAAATTCTTCCCTTATAGACTTGTATAAACTTTTGATTTAGTTATGCCAATTAAAGAGGTTGTTATCGTTAGTTTCCTATTTTTTTTTTTTTTTAGTTTGCTAAGACATTCCTGTCTATTGGCATGTAATTTGGCGTTATCGGTAGCCTGTTTAGTTAACTCGTTATGAAACTACGTTGAAAGTAATGTTATTATGTCATGTAACCCGTTTAGGCGTATCGTTGTTAAGATTTTTTTCGTTTTCGAAGTTCATGATGTAGTTTAAGTTGTTTTACTGAAAAGTCAAAGGGTATTACTTATAATATACCACTTATTGTTTGTGATGTTTATTTAGAAGGTAACGAGTTAACTAATAGCTTGGCTTATTACAAATTTAATATCTTTTACTACTATTACAACGATAGTTTTTACGTTAAAAAAGTTTGCTTAAGTTTTGCATTCATTAATAACTCAATGTGGTTGTTTCTTTCTGTCCAAAGATTTTGGGCTTGAATACTAGAGTCTCCTATACTTTCGATTAATATAATACGTTATCGTACGGTTTTTATTATACATATTACAAAAGTCATTAGGTTAGGGGTATATATTAAACAAGTTTAACGTACTTGTTCTTATGGTTGCAAGCAAGGACGTTAACAAGCTGAAAAAGCTTTTACAAGTAGTATTTGCGCGTTATAAGTGTACTTGAACCTGCGTATGCCCGTCATTGCTATTTGTACTTATTCAAGAAGTGTGGTTTCGCCAACGTAGGCTTTCTCTATTGCCTGCTGGCATAATATAAGTTTGTTAAGCATCAAATTTAACACATCCATTGGTATTTCCTACTTTTTTCTCTTTATTATTATCGTAATTTATCTCGTGGTAGTTTGGTTTGTATAGCATCGGGCAAGGTAGATATCGTATTCGAAGTAACTCTTTAAACCATCATAGATTTCTCAAAAAGTGGTTGTTCGGGTTAGAAAAGTTAGGTAATAGTTTTTGATGTACCTTATAATGATCCCGGGGAATAGTAAGTGAAAACTAAAGGGATAAATTTCCATTTACTTTTAGATATTTCAAAAGTGCATTATCTTTGTATTAAAAAGGTCGTAAGGCTTTTCGTTATACTTTTTTACATCGTTTTAAATTTTGGAAAAGTTTGTGAAGAGTTTGTCATGAATATCAATAATTTTGACAAGTTTAGAGGGAAGGTTATGATCATCGTCTTACTCATTGACAGTATTTCCTGATATTTCTAAATCGCGCTGGTAAAGGTAATTACTAGTTGTTTAGCTTGAGGGGTAAAGTCCTATAGTCAAACTTATAGTAAGTTTGCGTTTATAAGTATACTTGTTATGAAAAACTTCGCTTTAGAGGATTTGACGATATTAAACAATGATTAAAGGGGTAAAGACTTGGCCATAGAAATGGTTTTGAAAGACTTAACGGTTTTTCTTAATTAACCGGTGGAGAGTACTAATGTCAATTCCTTCTACCGCATTAGTGGTCGCTGCTTTATGTGTTCTACCACCGCTAAAAACGTATTCCGCGTTGTTATATAGAGGTGTTAGGCTATCGAGAAAATTAAAAGACTCTTTATCGTCGGCGCCTAAAGAGGTTTAACTTAATTAAAAGAAGAGTTCTTTATAATACATATAAAGGTAATAAATTTTCTTAGTACCCTTTTATTCAAGTCGTGAGTTTTAAGGGTATTTTTTAAGTTAGGTTAGGTCAAAAAGAGTTTGTGCCAGCCTATTAGAGCTCTTTTTTAGTACGTTTATCCTTCGTCGTTTAAGTTTTGTCTTGAATTTCAACTTAATACCTTTCTGAATTTTTTCCATATATTAATTATCTAGTCGTCGAAAAACTAACGATATTTGTAAAAAGTGCCATCACCGCGGTCAAATTCTTTGCTGTCATTTTACTTAATAATAAAGTGGCTAATGAAGTTAACTAGATGCTTTTCGGTTAAGTTTTTATCGATATCTGGCTTCCATAAGTCTTTATCATATTAATTTAAAAAGTGTCGGTAGAGTCTAAAGACCTGTTCACGTGAAACAAGGTAACTTAGAAAAGTATTCAAGATGATTGGTATTTTGTATTATAAAAGATGAGATAGATTAAGAAGAAGTATCCAGAGGTATACATTACATGTAAGGGCTTATAAGCCCTCGCTTAGAGCGTATAACTCTGGAATACTTCTTCTAAACCGCTCCTCGCATTGCCATCGGCCTGGAATAACATTCTAGATCGATCTATATATAGTATACTTTTGCGTTTTATAAAAGTACAGCCTATAGCGTAACACGTTATCGTACACCTTATAGGAGTGTACTCTGTAATGCAGTACATTACCCTTTGGCTTATGTATACTATCTATAAGAGTATATAGTAATATTCATACAAGTAATCTTTTCTTTTTTCCTTGTATACTTCGTACCTATAGCTTAATAGTGATAGTTTTATTGTCGTATTAACTGTAAAAGATCCAAATAAGTAATAATAACAGTATTGTTATTGGCATATCAGTTGCAAAATATCCAAATCAGTAATAATAATAGTGTTATTGATATATTGGTTATAAAAGATCCAAATTAATAGTAGTAATGGTGTTGTTGTTAGCGTATTAGTTGCAAAAGATTGAAAAGGGCAAGTTCGGCTGGGATTAATAAAGTTTAGCCGCGGTAGTAAATATAAGTTGGTCCTAATTGGTATAGCTAAATAGAGGTAATATGATTGATAATAACGCCTTTTGTTGTTTTTAATAAAGGTGGTTACGTAGTAGTAATTACGTAAGGGTAATTATATAGGGTAATTACATAATTACATGGTAGATTAATATAAAAAGATGCATCGCTATTACTCCAAATCAAAATTCCTTTTTTTCTTTCTCCAAAGGCGCGTAATTCCAACTAATACAAGTTCCTATTTTAACTTAACTTTTGGTTTATCCAAATAAACTAACCCGCTTTGATGTTCAGGTTACTCGGCCTGTATATATATTAATCTACTTCTCCGAACAGATGCCGCAAGAAAAACGTATTGTAAGGCGTCATTTGGTGCGCAAGCAGCAGCGCGCCGCTATCGCCACCGCGCCGCTATTGTAGCTGCTGCTTTTACCACTACCACTACCATTAACAGCAGTAGCCCGCCCTTTTCAGGTGAAATATCCTTTATTGCCGCCACGTCGTCAGCTGCCACCACCCCATATGTCACTACGTCGCTAAACCCGGTCGCCGCCACCTCTCCCGCCACCACCACACCCCTCTTCCCCCCCTTTCCCTCCCTTTTCCCTAGCTTTTAGGGAGAGGAGTGGATATTATGACCTAAGCACGTTAGCGGGTCAAGAAACAGGCCAGTATGCAGCTGAGCTATCGAGAGCCTGAAGTCCAACACATTAGGCGGGGAACATCTCTTTGTCAGCACTAGACTAGGCAACCCTTCAGGGTTAGGGTTATTTAGATCACAAGTGAGCACTGGTGAGCTTCAGTGAGCACTGGTAAGCCTCAATACTAAAGATGATATGAAGACCATAGGATATAAGGACACGGTCAGCACCACATAGATAGTATTTCCTTCATAACTCTTCAGTTATCAATCTAAGTATTCAGTCTACACACCTGAATAGCCTAACAGCTAATGATCATTCTACAGCACGAACAAACATCTTTTGATATTGCATCTTTGTTACCTCTGCTACCTTACTGCTAACATAAACCCTCTGACACCTTCTATTTACTTACGGGTATTTAGTGTGATCATTACATGAGAGGTTCCTAAGGTTATAAACCTTACCCTTTCCCCACGGGTAAAAACCCTATTACTTGTGTATGGCTCCTTTACGTTATAAGCGTAGTTTGACGCAGTTACGTTAGGATACGTATTTTCTAGTCTGTCTCTTTATATGTTTTTAACCCTTTTTTTGGTCAATAAAAAGTACGAGTCGAATCTCCTCTGCCACTTCGAACTCTATATCGTTAAGGTACACTATGAAGCTTTTTTAACGCGTTAAATGTTAAAGCGGTGTATCTGGGTCCATAACTTTAGGCAGCTAATAAATACGCTTTGCGCATCGTGTGTCGCGTCCACGGCTACGGGTAATTTTGTTGGCAATTGCTACGAAAACGGAAGTCACTCGACGTGCTATTACTGCTACGAGCGGATTGACAATTCGTATGCCCCGGTTCAGGTAGTTTAAGGGTCGTAAACCGATGCTGTGTTACGTGCCTAACGGCTTTTTGGTAAGTTTAAACCGAATTCAAAAAAAAAAGATTAAAACTGGTTAAAATATTTATTTGGGCGAATCGGAAGAAAAAAATCGCCGTAAATAATTAAAATAACCCGATACTAATTAATAGTAAGCGTTAACTAGCGGATTAGAGAGATGATAACTGCTGTTGTCGTTTAGAAACGGGGCCTACATATATATTACGTAGGTGAATTCAACAATATTATCGTACATCGCTGCAAGGAAGGTAATCCCTCCCCTGTATCTTTACTTAAAGGTATAATTAACAAGATGTAAGGCTATATTCTCGTTGGTATTAATAATGTCGTTGGTGGTGATGACAGTAACGCTAACATAAAAAGGGAGAGCGACTGAGAAGATGGTAGGAACGCGGCGACGTCGTCTTCTCCCTTTAGTAATGTATAAATACCCTTTTGACTAGGTCGGCGTGTTCGGCTATAGTGTAGTACGTTATATAGTATTATTATGGTCTTTTATAAATTAAATTTTTAAAGTGATAATCGTGATATGAAATGTAAAATAAAAGAGGTAATATACTATAATCAGTATATAAAAAGTAAAATAAAAGGGGTAATATACTAAAATCGGTGTATAGAATGTAAAACAAAGAGGTAATATGCCAAAAATAGGTGTATGGAATATAAAATAAAGAGGTAATATGTTAAAAATCGGTGCGAATAGTGATATGAAGTAAAAGTAAAATATAGATCGGCGTAAATAATATCGATAAGCCGATTCAAGTTGTCGAAAATCGGTGTAATAGCCTATTGTGGTCGTAAGACTTTTTTTAATGATCACACTAAATACCTGTGAGTAAATAGAAGGTGTCAAGGGGTTTATATTAGTAGTAAGGTAGCAGAGGTAACAAAGATGCAATATTAAGAAGATGTTTGTTCATGCTGTAGAATGATCACTAGCCGTTAGGCTATTCAAGTGTGTAGACTGAATACTTAGATTGACAACTGAAGAGCTATGAAGGAAATACTATCTGTGTGGTGATAACCTTGTCCTTATATATCCGTGCCTTTATACCGTCTTCAGTACTGGACCGCTGGAGTCGCTATCGGTCTCATCGGTCCTTTCCTGTTCAGGGTTGCCGACATAATAGAAGTTCCTCACCTAATTCTAGACTTCAGGTTTTCTAGTAGCGCAGTATTGCATACTGGCTTGCTTTCTAGCCCAACCTCTGTCTGGGTTATAACACTTTTCTAATAACTCTAACAAATAACGTACTTATCGATATAAGTATTTCAAGGGCTTCGTTTATTATCGCATTTATTATTACATATATTAGGTTTAATTTATTATTAATTTATCTGATTTTTTCGATTTCCTGACGTTTATGTAACTTATGTCAAGTTATAATATCGATTACCAATCATTTTTCGTTCGTAGTATCTAGTTTTACTAGGTATTTAAAAAGTGAAAAATAGTCAATGCAAATAACCAAAAGAATGAGGTGTAAATTAAAGTTCAAAATAATTATCCGGACTGTTATCATTATAATAATACCCAAATCAAAACCCTTAATTATATTATAAATTTTGAAAGCGAAAACGCTCCTTGTAACTTTTTTACACTTGATAAATCTTTAATGGATAATGTTTTTACGAAACGTAAAGTCGTTTCAAGCTGGTAATTCGTTATTAAAGATGAGGACGAAGCCAATTTATAAGTTGTAGTCGTTATTATTGGTCAAAAAGCTGTTAGTAAAAATAAATAGCTTTATGGTACGTATATTTAACGGCATATATCATAACCTATGCTTTAGATTATATATTTGTTATAAAAAGCGTTTATTAAACGCCTTATATATATAGTCTTTTGGATCAGATTAATATTATGTAGCGATCGAAAGGTCAAATACTGTTTTTAGTTATGTTACATACGTAATTTAAGTTTCTTATACGCGCTGATATTTGTATTCGTCGAGCCGTTTTATACTATTTAAGACGATAAAAGTCACCCTATTTAACTATCTTTTTTACGTAAGTCTCAAAATACCGGTTCGAAATATAATCGTAGTACTATTAACATCGATTCTATTGTTCTTTAACAGATAGGTTTTAAGTTTCACTTTGAAGCCAGCTTTCAAAAGTTTCTTTTTCTTAAACGCGGAGAATAAGGCGTTATAGAAGGTTAAAGCGTTGTTTATTTGTATCCTTAAAAGTACGAAGCCTTTCGAACAGGTAGTCGATACTAATAGATATGAGTTAAATATAAAATTAGTTTTCCTAAGTCGTTCCTTATAATACTTTTAGTAATTATTATAATAATATTTACCGGTTTTAGCTTAGCTGTAAAAAGGTTATAAAATACATAAAATTATAATAAGCGGGTAGTGTTATTTAAGGTCTTTTGGTATATTTACATAAATCCGCCATTTGAATCGTTTTTTAAATTGTATATAAGCTTATATTATATCCCGAAGTTCAATATATAGATTATTTGATTTGTTAAAGAAGGTTACAAATATAAAAATTAGGCGGTAATTAGCTCGTTATAATGTAGGTAATTGGATTGTGATATCCTTTTTATCTTTGTCATTATAACCTTTAATAATTAGGCGAATGTTTTTGTAAAGTTTCCTAATTTTATCTTTTATCTCGTAGATGAGGCAAGTTCAAAAATGCTATAAGTACCGTAAATAGTGGGGTTCAATTATTTCAAACGAAAAACTATTTAATCTATTAAGGTTAAAGTTTCTGTTTGGGTAAATTATTCGAATCAGGTACTTAGTATAGTGATAATACCTTTGTAACGAAGTTTTAAGCTAAGCTTACGGTTTGTCAATTCCTTTTACTTAACAAAGGAATTTGTGGTAAAGTTTTTAGGGCGTTTTTTTCGTTTTCGAGTTGAGGAGTCGTTCTCGACGGCAAGGTTTTTGGTGGAGTTAACGTAAATATATCGTTTTTATTTGGTATAATCGGGATAAAATCGTGTTTTAAAGCTGAAATTAAATACGAAATCGGGTTAAATTCGTCGGTTTGAGGGGTAGCGTGTAGGCGATTTTAGCCGTTTCCCTTGTTTCAGGGAGTAATATGTAAGCGGTTCTATTCGGCCTAAGGATTTTTATCAATTCCTTTCACCTCTTTCCTAAACCTACATACTTTTATTTATCGAAATAAATCTGTATCGTTCGGTAGGTTAACTAGTATATTTTAGGCTTTAAACACTTTAATTTTTCAAGGTCTAATTTATCTATTCTTTGTTTTCTAAACCAAAACTTTAAACAGTACTGGTAAATTCAAGACGCTGGCGTTGCGTAAGCTATTTCCTATAGCCAACGTTTTAGACACGTCGTTTTTAACTCGTAATAATCGTAAAGATTTTATAGATTTCGATACGGTATTGAATCTCTATTCTATAGATAGTAATAGTACAAAGTTTATATTGAT
The DNA here is from genome assembly GCA_038502455.1 of Anisogramma anomala. NCBI lineage: Eukaryota > Fungi > Ascomycota > Sordariomycetes > Diaporthales > Gnomoniaceae > Anisogramma > Anisogramma anomala. Next base: position 288,201 of record JASMMZ010000014.1, on the reverse strand, counting down.
TTTCGGGTAAGCACCGAAAACAAAAAGTATAGGGATAAGCCTATTTAGGCCAAAAGTATTATTAACGAAATTAACTGCTATTTAAAGGATAAATTTCTTAAAGCTGCTATCTTTTAGCTTTTTCAACAATAATATGTACGTTCTCTTTAACGGTCTATAATACTGTTCGTATTTTCCAATTCCCTATAATGCTTTATTAAAATCTGCCTATATTTGTTACCAGCTATCATAGATTTGATATACTACTCAGTATAGTCAAAAGCCGTATTAATATCGTATATAATTCAATTTAAAGGTCCGAAGTAAAAGTTAAATTAATAATTAACTAAAACGTCTTAATAATTTGTAATAGAAACCTTTTGTATAATTTTAGCGGCTTAAAACGATATTATTATGTCAATGGCATAGATAACTAGTTAATTATCCAAATATATAATATTAAGGATTACTTTGTAACCAAATTTTATATCGTTTTAAAAGCGACACTTAAATTGTCATAATACCTATAAGTATAGGTAGTATTTACAGCAAAACTCTTCGATAGCTTTAAGTACACCTTTTCCTATATCCATATAACTTGCAGTATAAAATAAGCCTAAAAAGCATTTTTTATCCGGGTATCTGAATCGTCAGTATAATATATATAGTTCTTGTTATATTAAGTAAACGACCTCGATCAAACGTACTTTTAAAAAGAACCATAAATGGCTGAATTTAAGTCGGAACAGTACAGATATATTACTTAAGGCACAGATAAGTTAGTTCATTATATTTCAGACTTCGATTCCGAGCTTATTTAAATTAGTTAATAAAAGAAAAAAATATTATTTCAAAGTCTACTACGTAAAACTTAACCAATCTGAAACGTACATTCACAACAATTCTTCTGAATAACAACGCTTTGCTCTTACCAAATAAGGGTTTTCGGTATTTTCTTATAATATTAAATTAAAATTTTGAAAACTTTGCCACAAATACTTCGAACTAGCGTTTTCCGGCTATCTAAATTTCAGCTAATTTAGTATCAGATATAATAGCTTAAAACCTATTTCTATACTTATTAAATAATGTAAGTTATAACATTATGTAAATGTCGAGCACTTTTTTCTTATAATCTAATCTGTTGATATACTTCAAGAAGACGTTCTATAACCCGGTAAAAATATAATAGATCGTTTCGTCGTTTTAAGCTGATAAATAAACATTATTATCCTTAGCATCATCTTTTCCAAATATTTTATTGTAAGGGTAAGTATTAAATTTGTTTTTTGTCCCTTTATATTCGGTTACATATACTAAAAAATTAGCTTTTATCTGATCCTCGAGTACGTGATTAGCCCAAAATTGTTATTTAACCCGGATTTATTTGTAAGCGGAGTAGTTTATAAGTTAGTAACCGATTTTACCATATATTTTACAACGTTTTTACATAATTTTAAGGCATTACATATCTTTCCATCAGTATTATTATAGTTTCGGTATATATTTTTCATTTTCGAACGATTATCTCTGTCTTTCATTACCGGAGCTTTATGTTTAGTACCTTTACTTTAGGCCCTCATTTTACATCGAATAAACCTTAAATCTCAAGTCTAAAACATAATATATTATTTCGATAAAGTTTGTTCTAGTAATTTAGGCTTCGTTCCTCGATTTATTAGCTACAAATACTAATCTGAGGTTTGCTTACCGTTGTATAAAGGTCTCGAACGATATTTTAAAGCTTATATAAAGGGCCTTCAAATCTCTTTTGGGTTTAAAAAATACAAAGTCGAAATCTAAGGTTGCACGAAAAGCTTTTATGACTACTTAAATAAACAATTTGTTGCCTTTATATTCCGTTTTAAAGGCTATTTAATATTTTTGAAACTTTAATAATAAAGCGGTCAAGATTTCTTAAAGTTTTTTATTGGTATTTTCTCACTAGTTTTTTACAAATTCTCACGTAATATTAATCCAATTCCTATCGTATAAATTGTAATTTTTTTGATGTTAAAGTAGGATTTAAAGCGGTTATAACATTCGGCGAATATATTCAATTGTATAAAGTAATATATATATTACTTTTTCACTTAACTCGAAAGTATAACGGATGAAATAAAGTAAAATTATTATAGCTTAATACATAGTTTTTTTTACATATATTAAGCATAACGAGTATGTTGTTATTTAATACGTTTTATAGCTCACTACTATAATTATTATCCCTATTCTACAACCTAGTAAAGTTAGTCAATTTCGTAAGGTTGCTCCTATCTATAGGAAAATAATATAGTGAGAGGTTTCGGTAAGGGTCGTAATTAAAAAACTTGAGTTTGTACGGCATGTATTAGCGTTTTACGTTGTTCATCTCCTTCTAAATCGGAATATTTTTCGTATTCCGGCCGATTATCGTTTTATAAAGCGGGTTATTATCTATGTTTCGGTCGATTCTATTATCGCTAAGTGAGCTATTTCTAGCGTTCGGGGTGTGTTTTTATTTTTACATCAGTTCAAAGCTGCATTTTAAAGAGTCTTCGTATTTGACTCTTGTTATAAATAATAGTTGCGGTTCCTCCTCTTCTTTTGATAGTTTTTTTTTATTCTTCGTCAGATATTTAGTGTTAATGAATGGCGTATCCCAGTTGATAATGGGGTTTCAAAGTTCCATTTTATTAGGTATTCCTTTCGCTTTTACAGGTAATATCTTTTTATAAAATCTTCTTTTCTAACTTTTCAATTCGTCTATTTGGGTATATATATAAATTAAATCGTTATGGATAGGGCTTTTACGATACTTCTATTATTTTTACCAGGTATATTAATACCTGTCCTTCGTAATTATTTCCGTAGGATTCTTAAGAATTATCTATCTAACATTTACCACATATCTAGCGTCCAATCCGTAAAGGTTTTTATGAAGTCTTTAAATAGTTCGCATCCTCTAATATCGTTATTATAATAGTTATCAATTTTATTCTTAATATATATATTTACAGTGAAAAGTCGAAATCTTTTATCGGGGCCTCGATCTTATTATCATAAAGGTTAAAGTCCAAATTTTTAAGATAATGATTCGAAACAACGTGTTTATAAAAAAGTAGTTTATATAATCGTTGGCTTTTGCTAGATCTGTTACTGGTAGAGCAATTATATATATATAAAGGGCGATTCGTAGTAGTTTCAAATTCGGGGTAATGTGGTGAATACAAAATGAAATAAAGTAATCAAAGTGGCTAAAATAAGGCTTATAAACACTTACTAACATAAATAAACTTTAAATACTATGTTTACGAGGCGTAATTCAAAACTAGTTAAACGTTTTAAATTAATTCTATTGATGTTAGTAACGTTATACTAATCAAATAGCTAGTAAGATTTGAAACGTTATAGTTACTAAATTTAAAATATAAAAAGCGAATATAGGAAAACTTAGAAAAAATAGGGCGGATGTAGAAAATTGGGTAAGGTAAGAGAAATTTTGAGTTGTTATACGCTCTAGTATACGTTGGATTATCTGTATTAGTGTACCGTAATAAAAATTGGTAAAGGGATCAGTTGGTTATTTGGTATACAACCGATATTACTAAGGTGATCAGGTTAATTGTTTGTGTAAAACCGAATTAACTAAGGCGATCGTGTTGATTGTTTGTGTATAGCCAATGTTGGCTGTGGTGAAAATCGGGTGAGTCCCAGCAAAGGGTTCCGAAACTTGGTGTTTTTTTTTTTTTTTTTTTTTTAACTTGCGTGGCCTAGTATCCGGTAGATCCCAGTAAAAGGTTCCGAAAGACTTAGTGTTTTGGCTTTCGTAGCTTAATGCGTAATAGGACGCTTTTTAAAAAAGACCTAGGTTAATCATTTAAAGCGCCAATACAAGTTGGCAGATGACAGAATAGGGCTAATCTTTTTTAAGTCACTCCAAATTTTATAGTCTTGTAATGTTTATAGTTTCTCGGCATTCCCGCATAATTCCATATTCTCATATGGTTCTTATAAAACGTAATGTAAAGCATAAGCAGTTGATATCATTATAACATCCCGCTATAGATATTTAACGAATACTTATCTCTTTTTCCTAAGTTATCTATAGTCGATTGAATCGGCTACTAATTAGTATCGGTAGAATTTAAAAACCTATTTACGTAAAATAAGGTAACTTAGAAAAGTAATTAAAATGATTGGTATTTTGTAGTATAAAAGATAGGATAAAATAAGAAAAAGTATTCAAAGGTATACGTTACAAGTAAGGACTTATAAGCCCTCACCCAAAGCGTATAACTCTAGAATACTTTTTCTAGATCGCTCCACGCAATGCTTTCCGCCTGGAATAACATTCCAAACCAATCTATATATGGTACACTTTTGCGTCTTACAAGAGTACAGCCTCCAGCATGACACATTATCGTGCACCCTGCAGAAGTATACCCTGCAGTATAATACACTACCTTTGGGCCTATATATACTATCTGTAAGGGTATATAGTAATATCCATAAAAAGAGTTATCTGAAGGCTTTAATGTCTTTCTGTAATTCTTAGGTAAGTGCTATCTTAAGGTTCTGGCTTATGTAGGACTTAGTAAGCGAAAGATTTGATGATTCGGGGGCATAAAGGCTTGATGATTTAACATAAAGTCGCGCAATATGACTTTCTTAACACGACTTGATGATTTTCTTTAATTTCTTTCAAGTTTACAATCTTAACGATTAAATTTACGTAAAGAACTTAAAAAGTAAAGTAAAGAGGAAAACTTGGTATTTATATACAGGTTTAATGTAAATGATAAATGCGAAGGTTTAATTATTGTAGTTAGTTAATGTAAGACTTATTCGTTTTTATAGTAATAGTACTCGTAATAGTACTAATTTCGCCGTTTGCTAACTTGTTGATAACACTTTAACGGTTAATCTTAACCCCTTTTAAAAAGAATTAATAAAGATTTCTCGGTATTTTGAATAGCGATACCATCGTTACCTTTAGTCTACTATAAAGACTAGCATAAGCTAAAGGTTCTCTTTATAAACTGCTATAAAAACTGATACAGTAGTAAAGACCCTTCGTAAAACCCCTTCATCTACTCTAATAGCCGTTATTAACGTAAAACATAACCGGAAAAAAACTTTTTCTTTTGCTTAGCTTATCTATGCTTAACCTAATAAGCACTAACCAGTGTTGGTAAGGCTTTAGAAATTACAAAGTTGTCGATTCAATTAGTTGAAATAATAGTAGTATTATGTGATCAAATAGTCAATGTATTGTTTTAGGTTTGGCAGATCGCTAGCTGATTTGCACAGTAATTTATATAGCCAATTACTTAGTACATGCTCTAATGTGAAGTAAGCGTATACTGTACTTGACTTGCAGCCAATACAGTAGGCTCATACAAAACAATACACTCAACTTGCAGTCAATATAGTCAACTTTACTGTAAGTAAAGTTGACCTACTACACTACAATTACTACTATTCCAATACCCTCTATATATCATTTTCGTGTTACTTTTTTAATGATATCGTTAAAATTTTAAACAGTCAAAACCTAAAATAATATTCTTTACTAATATTACAAACTCAAACTCTTAGGCTTTAAAGCGGTTGCTTAATGTGCGTATTAATGACTAATTGTAAAAATATCTTTCAAGGATTCAAACCTCGCAATATAAAATAACAATTTAATAAAAAAAGTTTATATATATCTTGCAAGTAAAAACTATTGAACGGGATTATACTATTTATAAATAAACTATACGCATATACTATATGCATATAACAATATAACACCAATATGCTAATTATGCTCATGAGTATAATATAGCCATCAAAGGTTGTTACTAATACGTTTTCAATATCGGTAATTATATTATTTATAAACCTTAATAATGAAACCCTCTATTTGTACAATAAAACAAACGCGCTCTTTACATATGATACTGACCTTACAAGTAATAATAACTTAACTTATATGTTGATTCTTATTAAAACTGCACCGGATTAATCAACAACAACGATACTTCAAATTCCTCCCATTTCGATTATAAACCTAATAGTTAACTAAATTATATAAGCTATTAATAAGCTAAACGTAAACCTTTCAACTAACTAATGAAATTTTCTGATGTTAAACTATATTTTCTTCTATAAAATGTGACGACAACACACAAATTATCTATCGATAAAATGTTTATCAATACGAAAGAAAATCATTTTACAACATTTTTAATAATTCAAAAGAACAGCTCAAACCATTATAAAAACCATTATACTCGCGGTAATAATAGTAGTAATAACGAACTCAAAGATTTTGTAATTATACTTTACGCCAACAATTACAATTCAAACGTTACACAAACTGTTATCGCTAAGTTAATAAACGTAAGACAAAATGTTGGAATACACTTTTATATCTTTTTAATGTTTACGAAACTTAGCTAATCAAAACCGGCGATATATTGTAGAAATTCAATACCGAACTTATGATCCTCGAAAAAACTATTAAAAGAGTCTTTAAGTCGACAATGTAGCAATTGTGGACGTGGGTATTTGAAACCTAGGCAAGAATATTTGTTCATCTTGACGAACTGTGTTGACAAACTGTGTTGCTCGGTGGTGGGTGCAAACGACTAATGCCTGAGAAACTGGGCCGATCATGAAAAGGCATCGGCAGAAGGATCCTATTCAACATAGTATAAGCGTGATCAGCTGTAAAGAGTGAAGGCAAATATCGTGGATTTTGGACCACTGCAATAATTACTCGACACCACAAAAATTTAAGTTTTCGCTGAACAAAACGCAAGAATGTGTTCTACACAATTGAAATAGGACTGTTAACTTCTCAAGACTCGGTTGATTTCGTCACTACTGTCATTGCGCTTATGTCAACCATAGGCTTATGAGACTGGGTCTCTTAATATCCAATACTTACCTGTGAATCTGAAGAAGTATCCAACCCACATGCGGAAGTTGCCATCCGCATGTAGAGGATGCATTTTCCAGGTTTCCCAGTATATCCTATTAGCTGTGCGAGCCTTGTATTCTATCATATATGGAGGTAGCCGTACAGACTTTGAAGTCTGTATTCAATCAAGCAACCGAGCATCTACCTAACAAATTACTGGCAACATCGCATTGTTGTTACGAGTCCCAGGTGTTTGCTCAGGATACACATGCTGCCAGCTATGCAAAGTTCTCGGCCATCATCGAAAAGTTTGGCCAGATGGGTGCGTTTTCCCTAGGCTTGAGCCTTGGGCCAGGATTGAAGGCTATGTGAGCATTTCCGGGATTTAAATGACGCACGGCACAAGTGGAAAAATGGTGAAAGTGGTAGAATTTGAGCACCTAGCGTAGTATAACCAAGTTTCCAAGTGATGTATGCATGTTGAAGTGCCACCAGGAGTGAGCACAAGACAGCACTAGTGTACAGGGGACTCAGGAGTCCTGAACTTACTCTGGTCTTTGAATCAATGATAGTCTGTGGATTAGCCTGGTATAATCGTGAAAGAGATGGATATATGCTGTCTCGATCCTCCAGATCCATGGTTCACTTGAATACTTCTTTAGGCTTTGGGTCTCTTGTGCAGCAAGCCACCTACCGGTAGACACAGGGCAGCCCTAAGTACGGTACATGCCTAGCATTTGACCATAATTTTGGTTTTAGCAGCCTGACAGAACGTTGTGGCCATTCTGTCAAGGTACTAGGCTACCACGTTTATCAGGTAGTATGCAACTCACACGCTTATTGGCACAGGGACGGTACACACTGAATTGGGGACCCGAGAGCCTCGGCATCTTGGCTCCAATTGCAACCATGGAGAGGGAGATCAGACAGTAGGCCCTGACGAAATTACAGAATTGATAGGCCTGAGCTGTGGAGTAATAGTGTACTTACGGCGTGAACATATGAAGTGTACCAAATTCGGGAACCAAGACATTCATTCATGAGGAGAGGTGAAAATTTGGGCGAATGCACGGGCCAGGAAAGGGTTCAGGTTAGGGTCCGGGCTCGGGCTTGGGCCCAGGTGATCTGTTCACCAAGGCATTGATGACCCAACATTTCACCACAGTCACTTAGTACCTACTTACCAGCACACATGGATGAGAAGGCATCATACCACAGTATATCCGTGTCACTCTTGGATTCTTCACATCCTTTTGACACCTCGATTTTCACACCCGTGAAACCAGGCAGCAGGGATCTGGGCCCTTTTTGATTCTGCTCTTGATTCTGCCTTTGAGACTTTTGGTGGCACGGCACCAGGCACGGCTCTTGAGACTCTTGCACAATAGCCACCACAGCCACTGCCCGACACTGACAGCCTGGCCACCATGCCGGCCTACTCCAGGCTCTACAGGCCAGTCCTCAACGATTCCGTGGATGTCAAGCTGCAAACCGCCTTCAACGACGGCCAATGGGCCCTCGTTGCCCGCCTCGCTGCCCAGCGGTACAAGATGAGGAAGGACCCCTACTACGACGTCAGTTTGCCGCGTTTGTCACCGTGTTCCTTGGCTCATCCCTTCTTGTAGACGATCCGCATCTGCGCCGAATCCCAGACCGACTCCGTGCCCAAAAAGGCCGTTGTCATATCTGCCGTTGATGCCTTGGTAAGCGACAAGACCAACGTGCCAGACATCGAATCCATCGAACTGTACGAGTGGGCCCTGCACGACCTCGGCCTTCCCTACGACTTCTCCCAGACCATCGGTGTGCTGCGGGCGCGGTGGGCCAAGGCTAACCCCTCCAGCCCCGCCGTGCTCGACTGTCTCGAAGCTTGTGTCCTGGCGTGGGACCTTGCCAACGCTCAGCAGGTATGGTGCCCCGTGAGTTTGTCAACGGGGGTTCTAGGACCGTGTGACTGAAGGATCCGGGCGTAGATTGCTGCGACTCTGGACAAGAGCCAGTCGGGCCAGCACGAGGGCAAGAGCATGTTTTGGAACATCACGCTCACCCACCTGCTCTCTGTGAGCACATGCCCCATCACCCGGCCAAGGTGCGACCATGTTCGGCCATTCTGACGGACGCAGAAAACTCCGCAGTGTCCTGCAAACATGTCAGTCATGTTTGGAAGGCTAGCCCAAGTGCAGCTTGACAGGGCTGCTGCCGCATCGAACTCGGTAAGAGAAGCTCTATGTTTGCCTCGAGCGCCTCTGCTGCTTTCACTTACACACGGCGCAGGAGCAGGCTCCCAACGGCAAGGCCACCGCCCGTGGTCTACGCGAAGAGGAGGAAATTAACCTCTACTACCGGATCATAGGCAAAGACGCCTTTCTCAAATCAGTAGCCGACACGTCAAGTCCAATAAGCATTCACAAGCAGCTCGAGCTGGGCCGCAAGCACCTGCTCATCGAAAGTCTCCGCGTTTTCGAGGAGGCTGGTGACTGGGATAACGTCTATCGGCTGTGCGAGCATGCCCTGAGCAGAGAAGACGAAAGCGGAGCGCCGTCGTTCCTGGCATTTGATATGCGGACATGGAAGTCTTTCATCAAGGCGGCCACGATGAAATCGGATGTCGAAGGGTAAGCAATCCCTCCCATCTGTCCCTCTCTCCAAGCGCCACAGCTGACCTCTTTTCTAGCGCTTTTGCACACGCCGCCAGTTTACTGGACAAATTCGTCTCGACGCCTATCATTCCTCCCATGTACAAGAAGAATATCGGTCTTGCCACCCTGGAGCTTGCGTTTCAAGGCCCCTCAAGCACCCCCCCCGGCGTTCCTGTCCACGGCAAGCCGTCGCCGCGTGTCATCACGCTGCTCCTCATACTGGAGCAGAGCCTATTCCAGCGTTCAGCGTTTGATGATGTCAAGCAATACGTGGGCCAGCTCTCCTTCGACGAGGTCAAGTACTTGATCGACAACCTCGCGAAAATACTGCTAGGAAAGGTGGGCTTTCTTGTGTGCCTGGCTTCAACTGGTACATGTGATTGGGACTGACCTGTCTAGGATGCGAACGAGCAACGGAGCATTGTGGTCCGTGTGCTTGAGATCAAGTTCCGTTACCTGCTTACAACATGTTCGTTGACACTGGAGCATGTCGTAGTCATGGGACAAGGCAAGGAGCCATTGCTCAAGTGCAGGTTTTGTTCCAGTGCAACACCCAGAAACTGTAAGGCTTGTCTCGAGAGTGTGGCAACCGCTGCACTGTCCGCCTACAAGGACATCGAGAAGACCCCCGAATCTCTGAAGGGCCTCGACAAAGATCCTCGCTGTGACCTCGCCCTGGTAGCGACATCCGCACTGCTGAAGCTAAGTGGTCTGCGGCAATCGCATCTCTCCACCACGCTTTCGCCCCTCAGCACCGTGGACGTTCCCAGACTCTTGCAAGCGACTGTCATCCTCGCCACGCAAGTGGCACGAACACCCGACGAGATCCTACTGCGCCTCTTGCTCGTCCAGGTCTACCTGCTGCTCGGCTGCGCCACGCTAGCGCACCAGGCATGGCAGCCGATGGACGTGAAGCGCTCCATCCAAGACGCGCTGAGCCCGCTGTTCTTCGACCGCCTATCCAGCATCTCGCCCGGCCTCTTCCCCGACGGCAAACGTTCGCTGACGGAGCCCCTGACCTCGTACTACGAAGCGTGTCTGCGCGAGCCTTCTCCCGTCAAGATCTGGGATGCCTTCACTTCGGGCAGCTACACTTCCATCCTGGGTATGGCTGATTTCTTCGACCGGCTGCGCAGGAGTTGCACCCTGGTCATGACCGTGGTCGAGGATAGGAGAGCATGGAGAGCGTACGGCGGCAAGGTAGTGTGTAATATCGACCAGATGCCGTTGCTTTGTGAGTTGAGACCTCGCCACAACCCTTTGGTTGAACATTTGGCTGATATTTGCAGCTCACATCGACGAGAGCACCACGTTTGTCAATGCCGTCGACCACGGCTCGTTTCCCAACCTTGAGAGCACCAACACCGCACCCCTCTACGAGCTTGTGAAGCTTGGCCCAGAGCTCTCGGTATGTGCTTCGTCGCCATCACTCCACTCCCCGGCTAGTACACCACTGACCCTTGATACCCAGTCGGAGCGGTGCCGCCTCGCTCTCCTAGCCGAGCAATTCATCGATGTGGTTGCCTACAGAGCGCCCAAGGAGTACAAGCCCAACAAAGCAAACGACGTGGCAGTCAAAGACCGAGCATACCTCATCGAGACCTTTGCCCGCCTCCACGAGTCACTCAGCACGGCTCTCCTCCACCCGCCCACCACAGCCTCCAAGCTTACAGGCCCCGAGCACAAATTCTACACAGCCATCACCCTCCTGTCCGCCCTCCTCTGCACCGCCCTACAGACCAGCAAACTCAACAAGCCAAATCTCGACTTGTCCACCATCGCTGAAGGCATATGCTCCCTCCTCTCGACCCTGCAAACCGACCTTGCCTCCACGCCGCCCCACTTCTCCGCCCTCGATACAGGCGCCACTCTGTACTGCCTCACAACCCTCCACACGCTGTCCCACCTCCGGGAGGCCGCCCTCGCCACCAAGCATGCCACGGCCCTCCTGCTCGGCCTCCACGCCGCCGAGCTAGCGCGCGACCGCTCCGGGAAGTCGAGCCTGCACAAGGACGTCGTGGCGGAGGTCAAGGCGCTCGACGCGCTCGCGACGACGGCGCTGGGCGCAGGGCGGACGCTCGTCAGGGACCTGGCCGCGGCGCTGAGCCAAGGCGGGTGGCTGGACCGCATGGAGGGGTGGATCTTCACCGCCGGCGAGGAAAAGGGCGTCGATGTGCTGGGCGAGTTGATGCGGGATGTTGTTGGGGCTGGGGGGGTGGAGGAGTGGGCGGGTGCGGTTGTGGAGAGCTGGCGGGAGGGGGTGAAGGGGTTTGAGGCGGCGGTGTGGGAGTAGTCATGTGCGCGTGCATGTAGGTTGAACTTGGGAACGGCTGCCTCATTGTTTGCCGGCAATCTACTGGCAGTTGTCTGGCAGTGCAGTGCTAGCACTGATCCATCCGAGCATGCGTGGGGTTTATCTCAAGATTGCTATCTCCATCGCCGGAATGAATTGGCTGCCTGCCTGTCGTAGTCGACTCGCACGCCACGTCGCTCAGTGCCTTCCAAGGCCAACACAACTCCGGACTGTCTTGCAGAGCAGGAAAGACGGCTTGCGATGCAAGCCCCTCCGATCGATCATGAGTCCTAGGTTTCAGTGTCCCATGCGCGTTTCTGCAGATCAATGGTCTTTTCGTAGCCGCTTATGAAAGCCAGATCGATGGCCCCCTTGCTTTCGAGGGTCGCCATGCGAAACTTATCACAAGCTTGCATCAATCAAGCCCGCCAGCCAACCAAGCCCCGCGCCAGTGGCGTCGCACCACGTCAACACAGCAGCACGCCAAGCCACACAGTGCACGGCCAGCCCGCAGCCCGCGGCGCAGCCCGTCACCGCCCGTAGCTCAGACTGCCCCTGCGCTTGGCCTTGCGCAGCAGGCGCTCGCGTGCCTCCTCCTTGACCGTGACCCAGACCCACAGCCAGCTGACCATCTCAACGAAGATGAAGACGAAGAAGACGCGGTTCTTGAGCGCGTCGCCGCCCCAGCCGGCCGCCGCCGGCGCAAAGCCCGTGCCGCTGGGCAGCGGCGGCGCGGCCATCCAGCCGCGGCCCTCGTCGCGGTAGAAGGGCGAGGACGGGCTGGCGAGGAAGGTGTAGCAGAGGAGGAGGAGGGTGATGAGGAAGCGGAAGGGTGCTGTGGCGAGCGCGGGGGAGCGGGGAGAGAGAGAGAGGGAGGGGGGCGGTTAGCAAGCAGCGGTGGCCATTTTGCTTGTTGGCTGGTTGTGGGGGGAGGCGTACCTTGGGTGCCCCAGTGGTCGACCAGGCAGACCTCTGGCAAGCTGAGCGTGACGAGGTCGGTCAGACCCCAGAAGGCGAGCACGACGGCCAGGAAGGCCAGGGCGGGGGACTGGGTTGCGAAGCTCCGCTCGTAGGGCTGTGGGCACGCGGCGCGCAGAGGTTAGCTTCTTGGCGAGCTTGACCTACCAACCTACCTAGGAGCGAAGGGGGTGGGGAGGAGAGGCGGGGGGCAGCGCACCATGCCCATAGCTTCGCCGAACATATAGACGATCGCTTGGTCGGCCAGCGTGCCCGGGTTAGTAAGGAAGAAGTAGCCGAGCATGAGGTGGAAGAGCGAGAGCGAGGTGATGATGGTCGTGGCGGAGATGAGCGCCATGGTATCGTGTTGTGGCTCGTGTGGGGCAGTTGGTGGTTTGTTGGGAGGGTTTGAATCAGGTCGTCGGCGAAATCGGTGCTCTAGCAGAGGCGCTCTTGCAGAGGTGCTCTTGCAGCGGTGCTCTTACAGAGAGCCGTGCGGGTTGCACGCGACAGGGAGGCACAGTATTTGGGTGAAGAGGAGCGTGTTCATGTTCTGGTGAGGGCTTCAACGAGGGCCGAGGCGCCAAGGGCCCGAAAGGGTTACAGGGGTAGCCCTGCGCGGGTACCAGGTACCTGCAGGGATCACTGGCAAGGATCGATTTGCTTACCTCATCAGCAGCATATCCGGCTGGACACCGCCCTCCAAGTCCTATATATCAGGCTAAAATGGATCGCCTTCTGACAATACACGGGATATGTGGCCGCTGTCTGGAGTAGTCTACGTCTCGGGAATGCAGCCTCGTTGATATGCGCATGCCACTTTCAGCTACTTGTGGAGAATAGCGGAGCCAATCAATAGATTCATGGTCTTGTAGCCTGGTTTTCGCTATCCGAGAAATGCCTGCGCAGAAGCGGTCATGTCAAAGTGGCATTGACTTGTCTTTAGCTGCTCAAGCTGCTCTTGTGCCACTGTGGACGTCGTAGCCATTTCCCGTTCGGTTCTGCAAACAATGGATAATGTCATGCCTTCGAGAGTCCAAAAGTGAAGTTAGCGGCAAGACTCATCATCACAAGTAAAATAGTTCGCGCCAGTGCCTCACTCTATATCAATCGTGTGATTATGGCTTCCTGCGCATCAAAACAAAAGACATGAAGTTTCCGGGCTGCTGCGTATTCATCCCATGAAATCAGTGCCACACCATCGGTCATGAAGCCACAGAACAAGAGCGATACCGCCGGTAGATTTCGGCGGCTTTTCTCTCGGGCATCCTTCCCTCTTGTTCGGTTGCAAACTGGAGGACAAGACCCTGTTAGTATATCATGGCTTTCTCCAATGGAGGAGTTGAAAACAGCACTTTGTTCACTTCCTTTAGCGACCGCTCCACTCCCGTCGAGACTTGTTCGTTGTTCTGCAAAGCCGGTGTGTCAGCGCATGCTGGAACCAATCATGTACCATGACTCGCATGTATGGCCGGCAGTACCCACCTGGGTGTCGCATACCACCTCTCTACCATGGATATTGTAGTGAACTGCTACATTGACGTAACACAACCTTGATCTCTTTAGTTGCAGGTGTGCGGTTTGTATGGTTCAAAAATGCACTAAGGGAATCATGGATACAGTTCTGTATCGGGATTAGATGGCTCAATGACTATATCTGGCGTGTGTGTATCGCTGGCGAGAATCGGAAACCTAGCCAAGCCCTTGGACTACCGTACCCCATCCACCTTTACATTCCAATATCTTTGCATACTTGTTGCCACATAAACCAGGCATAACTTCGTGTATAATGAACCAGTAAGAAAGATATATAAATACGAATTGTGCTCTTCAAACACTTAATGCATCTCATTTAATCTTGAAATGTCATATTTCAATTCAAATATTTATGTAAATTTATAGTAGTTCCAAATTGTTGCTTCATTTTTATGTAGTCAATTTGAAAGATTTGTACTTTTCTATATGTCACTTGTGTCTTTTGTACCTTCAATTGATTCATTTACGAATCACTGAGAATTGTGATTATTTGATAACAGAACTATTTATTATAATTTGACTTTCATTGATATTACAATACAAATTGGCGCGGACTAATGAATTGAATAAAAGTTTTTGGAAACGAATATATTCATGCAAACCCTTATTTTGTTTGAATCACTTATAAATATATGTGTATATGTATATTTTTCTTAACTCTACCAGATAGATAGAAAAGCTAGTATGATGTGAAAAATATGATTGTACTTGAGTTTAAAAACAGAAAAAAAAAGTTTAGTAGCTATCCAAAAATAAAGGGTACAAAAGCTTTTCGAATAATAAATAAGTATGATATATAACGTATATGTTAAAATAGTAGTAATTGCAGTGCGGTAAGTTAACTTTGCTGTAGATAAAGTTGAAAGTATGTTTTTCAAAAAGCTTAATGTATTTAAATGGAATATAGACAGTTTATTTCAATAAGATAACGTTTACAAAAGTTTCGTTAAACATTTTACGAATTAATGTATTTATTGTCTTTTTATAAATCGTAAAATGCATTTTAAAATGATTGTATTTAAAGATTATGATATTATTAAATATGACAATATTAGCTTCACAAGGTTTCAACAAATTGTTGAAAAATAAGATATTTATACAGAAAAGATTAATAATTAATACCTTTACAGTTTCTTTAAAGATGTTAGGTATACTTTTTCATTTCTGGTTATAACTTAAAAATAATTAATAAACATTGGTAGTAATTTCTATTAAGGGTTTTATAACTTTTGAAATGATTTTACTTATCAAAATAGTAGTTTGAGTATAAGAAAGAAAGTATTTACTAAGTTATGACTTAGTTATGAAATTTTTTGTTAGCGTTTGTATTAAAAGACAAGGTTTCATTTAGGTTGGATAAAATAATACGAATAGGTATTTGGAGGAAGTGAAAGCCTTTTATAATTGTAGTTATTTTTTCGTAAACGGATTTAGTCACGATAATATTTTGATTTAATGTAAAGTTGGGGACTTCGTTAAAATTAGAAGGTGTTTTTCTATTCATATACCTGATTTTTTTTGTTGGCGACTGCGGTTGCGTTGTTGGTTACATTTATAAAAGCTATCGCTATTGCGGTAGTCAACTTTATGGTTGTCGCGGTAATTATCGATGTATCGCTTTTTGCAAGGCTTATCCCGAGCTTCGCAAATCTTATTCTCGCGGTGACAAATACGATAATTACTTTTGCCAAGTTTTTCATCTTAAATTTTTTTGTTTTCATTTTACTTTGGATTTTTTTATAATATATGCAAGTCGTATTTTTAGCGTTTGTTTTTAATAGCAGGATTATATAAAGGGTATTAATAGTTGACGATCGTTATAATTTTTTTTATTTTAATCATATATTTTCGTCAATTTCGTTTGCGATTATGAGTTTATAGATTCTATCATATGGTTAAGTTGAAAAAGATTTAAATGTTGATCATGACTTTATACTGGGTTTTTCAATTTAGTCAAAAATATTTATGATTTACGCGTTGTTCAGCTTGGTTGAAATGGGTTGACGGAACTCATATTTATATTTTATAAAATTTCGTAGGGTAAATTTTGATTTTTCAAACTTATTTATAACACGGCTTTAGTTTGTTTGGAAGCAGTTGGTAAGAGTATTCATAATGGTTCTGAAGCTTTTTTGAAAAGGTTTATAAGTTCCTTGTAAGGAAGTTTCGTATTCCATTAGAATATAACTGATCTTTTAAGCAGGGGTTTCAATATAGAGACGATATGACCTTTTTCATTCGGATTAATTTTGGTGAAGATTCCAAAAAGAGCTTAAAAACTTGAAACGTTTTTAAAAAAGACATTTCTGCCTATCATAACTATTCCTAAATAAAAAAAATAGGATATATAGAGTTGTATACCCCTATTTTCTCACGTTTTAGGTGATGCGAGTTATAGTTATTTAAGGATTAAGTAGCTGGTTTGTTTCGGTTAAAGTTATTATAAAAGCGTAGAAGTTTTAGGTTGCGAACCCATTTGTTGTTTTGGGGAGAATGACATTCTTGGTCGCGAGTAAAGATGTTAAGACGGTCTGTTATAATTGTTTATTTCTTTATAAATTGTTATTAAAAACTCGTATTGATTGTATTAAGACGTTTTCTCTATTTGGAATTTTTAAGCTATGTCAGTAATTCATTTGGGCAAATGTTAAGCCTAGTTTATTACAAAATATATCTTGTTATATAGTAGGCGAGATGTATAGGAATGTAAAAATGTATGGAAATGAGAACCAACCATTAAAAAGGTGTTGACGGTTGGAGAATTCGCAAAAAAAGTAATAGGTATCAATGAGAGAGATACAGATAAGGTAGGGGCAGCAGGAATAGGTGTTTTCTTTTTTAAGGGTTAAGTCGTAACTATTAAGGAAGTAGTGGATTTGTTAAGTTTGCTATGAGTATGATGGAACGTAATGGGTACCTTTATATGATTTAGGGCTAGAGTAAGTAATTTGCGCTTGCTTATGGAGATTTGGCAGCAAGATAGCCGCAGATGGTGGTAGCAATATTAGCGGCGGCGGCGGCGAGAATGGCGATGGTGATAGCGAGAATAGCGGTGGCGGCGATGAGAAATGACGACGGCGATGGCGAGATAGTGGTAACGACGATAAGAGGAAAAAGGGGGGGGCTCGACGGCTATGAAAAGTGATAGGGGAAGAGGTTAAACGTTTGTAGAGTTGAAGAGCAAAGAAAGAGACAGGAGGCTTTGGCGGAGCTAGGGGGGAGGGAGGGTAGCTTTGTTGACTTTGCTTTTGCGGGGTAGAACTAGTGATCTTGTTTTTTCCGTTTCATCTTATTTAAACTGTTGAAGAGAAATGTCTAGTGCTTTTCAGCTCTTTTATTAAGAGCTACCAATTGTTGGTACGCGTGTACGGTAGAAATATAATGTTGAAACAATGTAGTATTTTGATTATAGAAGAGGAAGAAACTAGAACTAGAAGGGAAGCTCAGCGGAGCTGAGCTTTGTAATGTACCAAGCAGGCATGGATACTTGCTTTCCCAAAATGTACTATACTAGTCTAGTCCTTATGTATGTATCCTCTCATATAAGTGTACAACACCGCTAGCCGATCTGCACACTAATTTGCATGGCTAATTTCTTGGTCCGTGCCCTAGTCTGAATTGGGTACATATTGTACTTAACTTTATAATCAATACAGTCAACCCAAAAAATAATACACTCAACTTTCAGTTAGTACAGTCAACTTACTTGACATTAAAGTTAACCGACCGCACTTCAATTAGTACTGTTACAACAAAACTC
Organism: Anisogramma anomala; assembly: GCA_038502455.1. Lineage (NCBI taxonomy): Eukaryota > Fungi > Ascomycota > Sordariomycetes > Diaporthales > Gnomoniaceae > Anisogramma > Anisogramma anomala. Next base: position 270,145 of record JASMMZ010000014.1, on the reverse strand, counting down.
GTATAAACTATAATATTAAACCCATGAAAAAATCAATAATAAATTTGTAGAGACCTTTATACTGAACTTATATTAAATAAATAGCAATGAGAAGTTGAAAATTTTGATTGCAGTAGCTCCGTAGAAATAGGAGTATCTTCAACGTACATCTATTATCAATGTACCCAAATGCATCAAATGTATTTACCCATGGAAACGGTCATTTTTATGTGTGGAATAAGCCGCTCTCATTTATAAAGAAGAGGAATATTTAATAGAGGTAGTGTTATAAGCCGCTTCTTACATTTAATCGAACCCAATTATTTAATAGGAATTCAATTTATTAAAGTACCCTGATACGCCAAATGTATTTACCTGTACTTATTTTAATATTAATATGTATTAACTTCATATCTATTTTTATAAAGTTTTATTTTTCAATTTTGTTAGTAGGCTTTTATTTTTGCATCTTAGTTGATTCGAGTCTGTCAGTAAGGTATTTATACATTAACGTTGTAAAAGTATAAGAGTAATCGTAAAGATTGTGTTTATTTTAAAGTAGTAAAATAGTTTAAAGAAAGAGGAGGCATCCAAAGAGTACACGCCATAGGTAATAGGTTATAGCCTCTTATTCAGGCAGTGGCAATCTACTATAAACTTTGTTAATCCCCCTTTTAGGAAGTAACACTCTACTGTATACTATGTCAATACTACTTTCAGGCAGTGACACACTATTATAAATTTTGTAGGAATATTCTTTACAAAGTAATACATTACCGTATACTTTGCAAAAGTATATTTTTTAAAGTAACACGTTACCATATATATTTTGAAAGTATAATCTGTAACATAAGCGTTTACTAATTATAATATATATGGTAATATTTACATAAAAAAATCCTTTTTCCCCTTTTTACGGCCTCTATTCGTAGTTTAGTAATAATAATATAGTTTGTAACATAGTTTGTATCCGTAGTTTTGTAATAACAATTTCGTTATGGTATCATTTCTATTTATAACTCAAAAATCATAGTTTGATTGTTGTACAAATTGTAAAAGGTTAGATTAATAGTTATAATAGCGGTTATTATCATACTAAGTCCTCAATTGTTTTTGTTAGTCAATAGTGGTATAATTGTCTATTTTAATAAAATTGTGCTTTCAGAGGTGTTATAAGAATATAATTATGAAGGAGTGATTATTAGTGTAACTGTTTGTAGGCCTGCTTTTAGATGTAGGCCTTTCGTTGCAACGTAGTCGATTCGAATTACTGTGATCGAAGTAACTGATGCTGCATGGTTGGAAGTCGTAGTTGTTAGTTCTAAGTTTTACAGACCGCTAGCCGGTCTGCACACTAATTTGTATGGTCAAACGCTTTGGCCTGTGCTTAACTTTGAAGTGGGAAATTACTGCACTGCACTTGGAATTCAGTCAACTTAAATTCCACAAACTACAGTCAATTTACAGTACATAAAATCAACTTTACTGCAAGTAAAATTGACTTGGCTGTACTGCATTTGACTGATATTCCAACAGTTACATATTTTAGGGTCGGTATAAAAAATATTACTATGGATCCAGATAAAACTTCTTTTCTTTTCCCTTTTAACAATGCGCCCCCTTCACTGAAGTAAGTCTTACTTAGTGAATTGACATATGTAAACTTAATTTATTATCTTACCCACCCATATTAAACCGCTTTTATAGGTAGGTTACTCAAACAACCCTATAAACTCACCCTCTCACAAATAAATTCCGCGTGAAAATAGGTTGATAAGGTGCTGTTTGGCACGTTAACTCAATTGAAAATAGGTTGCTGCGGCCGTTACCCGCCGCGCCACCACTATCGCCATCGCTGCTACCCTCAGCCCTACCCCCTCTGACTTGATATCATCCATTTTTGCCTTTATTTTCAGCTAGCCTTCTGCCGCCGCCGCCGCCGCCGCCGCCAACACCCCCACTTCCTCTCCCCCTTTCTCCCTCTTCTCTCCTCCCCCCTATCCCTAAAAAGAGGAGCAGAAGGCTTTGAAAGTTATAAACTATACCCTTTACCTACGGGTAAAAACCCTACTACCTGGAGGAGCTACCCCCTCTCATCATAATAAACGTAGCCTGACAAAGTTGTAATGCAATTTGTATTATTAATACCTTCCGTATATTATATCGTACTAATATCCTTACGAACGAGGTGTTAAAGACCGAAATAATACGTTGCCTCAAGTTACAGCTCGTTAGGATACGCTATAAAACCTTTTTAACACGTAAAACGTTAAAATAACGAACTTGGGTACGTAACCCTAGGCTGCCAATAAACACACCCTATGTATCGAATATCGCGTTCACGATTACGGGTAAATTTATTCATGATTACTACTAAAACGCGGGTCACTCGACACTTTATTACTATTACAAACGGATTAATTGTTATGGTCTGACCTATGATGGTAAGCGAAGTCGGTACTAAATAGAGTTTACTATTGAGGTACAAGGAAAGACTAGAAGAGGCTATAGTAGTCCTTCGTGTAGGAATTATGGGTATGGTCAGTGAACAGTACGTTACATACCCTCGCACATGCGGTATACGGACTGTGTGCGGATTGGGTCCAAACTGAGTATTATATATCCAGTTACATATATAATTACATAACTTATAAACTTAATATCTAATGGCTTGAGTTTATAGTATACCCCCCTTTTCATTAAAAGCCGTAAGGGTTATAATAACTAATTAGCTAAATGTAAAGAGCTGTTCATACTCGTTTAATATGCGAACTGGATGCGAGCCAAACGCGGGATTGTAACGTACCTTTTAACATGTCGTATAACGTATCGGTCGATTTAACCCTAAGCATTTGACGCCGTATAACTCGCCCTTTAACGTACCATATAAAGTATTGGAAGGTTTAATCTTATGTCGCTGGCACCATATAACGCGCCCTCTTAACATGCTATTTAACGCCTCGACCGGTTTAACTTTAAGTCACTAATACCGTATAACGTATCGGTCTGTTGAACCTTAAATCACTAACGCCGTATAATAAACCCCTTTAACGTATCGTATAATATATAGGCCAATTTAACCCTGGGTCGCCGGCGTCATATAACGCGCTCCTTAACATGCTGTATGAATTAAAGCACTTACCGATTCCGGTCCGCTTACATTTATAAATATAGTTTTTACTGTAACTTATAAAACCTCACTCTTTTTCCCCATACTTTGCTAATCCCCCTTTATATCAACTATTTATTTGCGCCTTTTATAATAGCCTTATTTTTAAATATGGTTTTTTTTATTTAGAATTTATCTATTCGTTAAAGTTTCGTATCCTATTCATCCCACTTCATCTATATAAATAATATTTATAACGGTTTTACCCTAAGGTATATGATTATGAACAGCTTTGTTGGTAATAATTAGACGTCTAGCAAAATATATCGCCTTTTCATAATTAGATATCATGCCGTTAACTATAATTTATAACTCCTTCGCGTTATAAGCGAACTTTTAATATTTAACGATGACGATTAAGAAAGTAAACTCCTTTTATTATAAGAAAAAAAATGTTTGTATGTATTATATCGATCGTCTCCTTAACTTTGGAGTAAATTTTATTTTCTTTTACGTTTACCGTGCGTTAGGATGTTGCAATTACAAAATTTGGATGATAGGTTAAGTCTAAAAAATTATTTTTATAGGAAACCAAACTGTAACTTCACCCTCTATATACTGTATTTAAAAGATAAATTTACTTATAACTTTGATTAGCTTATAGGTGTTACTAGATAAATTAGTTGTAATTTTCGAAAAAAATAACTATATTTCATCCTTCATCTTTAAGCGTTAAAAGGATATACTGAGTTATAGTCTTGTTTATACTTCCGCGTTTTTCGAGTTAATTAAATTAAATTTCCCGGCTTCGCAATGTCACTTAAGCTTAAGACGTCTTTACTAGTTTGGTAATATAAGTTGTTATACCTTTAATCATATGTCTTTGTTATTTTATTTTAAACCCGTTATCTTTTAAAACTGCCCCGTTGCTTTTGATTGTTTCGATTATTCATAGTGAAAAAATTCCTTTAATTTACTATATATCAATAAAAAAAATCTTTTTCTCGGTCCTTTTAATATCTATTTTATGCTTTTCCGTAGGTTTAATACCAATAGTTAAAACAATATTACTATGTAAGTTATATCTTTTATAAAGAATATAAATTACGGATTACAAAGCTTAACGAATAAAGTTTACTGTTTAATCATCAAAACCCTTTATTTACCCCTATTCCATTTGTTAACATTAATTGGAAACTGGTGAACCAAGCTGATTATAAAGGGGTTAACGATCATATAAATATAGATTATATTGTTCAGATATAGATTTATATATTATAGATTATTATATCTCACCTCAAGGGTTGTTTTCTCCGCCTCGCTTTACATTTTTAGTTATAGTCGGCCTTATCTTATATTCTCCCTATTTTACATTACCCGTTATCGTGGGTTTCGTTTCATTCCCGTTTCGCCTCTCGCTAGCCGCCTTCGTCGAAATTACCTAATACTTACCCTACCCTATGCCGTTCGCCTTTATCGTCTTTGTTTAGTATCTAAAGTAAAATATAATAAGTTTTTAAACGTTAATGACGTTTTTATTCGGAATACCTGGATAAAGATGTCAATAATTCATCATTAAAATTTAATAAATTATAATAAAAGCCACTTTGCGGTCGTATACTGATCCCAAAAAGCCGGGAAATTTTGATCTAGCCCTATATATTATACTATACTATAATAAAAATCGATTTTACCCTTCTTTATGAATATTATATTATTATTGAGATAATGGAAATTAGTTTCAATTGGTTATTTAGGACGTATTCGACGTTGATATCGAAATACCGGGCTATTTTAAAACCGGGCGTTTCCTTATTTTTTCTCGAATTTATTTTAGGTTGCCATATATTAACGATTTTTTAATAACTTTAACTTCGGATAATTATCACCCTTCTATTGAATTAATATATCATGGATATCACTTTGTGCTTTCTTCGTTACCAAAATATTTTAAATTTTAGATTCCTTATATATATATTTTTTGTATAGTTAATAACGAAAACTAGGTTCAGGTGAACATCGGATAAAACTCACAAGGAAAAGGGATCCGTAGCCGAAAGTTTCATTAAATTTATAAGAAATACAAGTATTCTTTAAAAATCTTTGAAACGATATATAACAGATTAAAAACGTTAACGACTCAATATTAATTATATAATGAATAGAGCCTTTTATTCAAAGAGTTAGTTTTAATAGTACGTAAATTCAATTCAATCTAATTGTTTACCTTTTATCGTTTTTCTGGGCATCGCCAACGGTTTACTGTTATTTTCATTTGCTATTAAATATATATTATTTTCGTGAAAATATATTAAAAACGCGAAAGTTCATGCTACCGAATTAGTCAAAAGGTTTATATCCCCATTTACCCTGAGGATATGAGATAATTCGTAACTATTAATAAGTCGATTTATATTAAATCCGATAACCGTCTACATAATGTTATTCAAGGTAAATTAATAAACGAAGAAATATAATACTTAATTATATTGCTAAAAGGAGACGATAATCTGCAGGGACTTTTAAATATTTTTATTTACTCTTTTAGTATTATGATTCGTTTAAAAGGAAACATTTTCTATAAAAGTTATTTCACTTTCACTGAAAAATATAAGGTTGTTTAAAATACCTTGATCGAATCCGAGTCATAATTATTCATCAAAAATTCGGAAATTTATAAAATAGTTACTATATACACCAGAAATATTCCGTATACGTTTTATAAGTTACAGATTATATAGCTTCGAGTTAAACAAATTTAAATAAGCGGTTTATACAAACTAATAAATAACGAAAGCTATTATCGGTATTTGATAGATCGGTTATAAAGTAGATGAAAATATTGAATTAATAATGCTAGGATAAAAAGGGATTAAACAAGGCTTTATTATAGGGTACAACGAAGTTTTGTATCGTTATACTACGTATATATTCGACATAGGCGTCGAATATTCACGACTATTTCCTTCTAATAGTAATTCTGTTGGTAAATTATAAATAAAACCTTTGTAACCGGATAACTTATAATAGGTAAGTTGTAGGTTTATTATGAAATTTTCGTCGTTAATAGTTTTAAGTTCAATATCAATAATATGTTACAGTAACGTAACGTACGTTTTGGTTTAGTTTTATATTTCGTAATTTACACCGAGTATTTTACCCAATTGGAAATCGTTTAGTGTTTTCGATAACCGGTAATAGCCAAATTTCGTTTAACAAGTCATCATTTTTAAATTTAATAACTTCGTAAAGGTACCCGGCCCAAAAATAAGGTAAGTGTTTGGCGTTAGCGAAATTAATGAGTTCAACGTGAGCTGTGCCCGTAACGATATTATAATCGCCGACGTCTCAGTATCTTTCGGCGTTGTTGTAGTTGGCGATGCGAACGCGGACCGGCCCCGAAGCGATTTTGCTAACGCTGACACTTCAAGATCCTCCGGCTTTTCCTCGGTAGATATATTATCGTGAATGAGTAGCTATGCCTCTGCTTTAAACAATGTATCCGTAAATCCCGTCGTAATATACCTTTTTTAATATATAAATTTATTACTATTATTTTTGTATGGTAATAAAGATAGACTAAAAGACTTGCGCGCGACATTGATTCACTTTAGACTAATTTACACTTTATAGGTAAAAATATTTAGGCAAGAGTTTGAGGTTATAGGTTGGTAACCTAAATATTATTATTAAAAAAAAATTCGGTTTATTAAACTGAAGGTTTAGAAATTAAGCGTAATAAAGAAAAATACATGAATCTTTTACAATTCGTTAGGATTGTAAAAGGGGTACAAACATTACGTAGTTCTAAAAACAACGCTTTTAAATAATATACCATCGTGAAAATCTCCTTATCGTAAATAATATAATCAAGCTTTACGTCTATTAATCGTATGGAATGATAAGTTATTAATTTTTAAATACTATCCTTGTTCTGTTACTATATATAACTTTATAATATCGTTTATAAGTAATCGGTTGTTACTACCGTGAGCGGATTCAAATTCCAATATATTGGAATTAAGGCCAGAACGAATTTATTCTACCATGTTTAAAATATATGTTCTTCTCGATGTATTTAGGCTTGATGAATTTCTTACTTCGTAAATTAAATGAAAAAATCAATTAAATCGGATAAAATACTTATAAATTCTTAATCAAAGTTAATAAAACTTAAAAAACTGGTGACTTCCTAAATAATACCCATGGAATTTAATTCTTGTATTACCGGAAATTTTTTGGGGTCGGCCCAAATACCTACGTCAATTTTTAGAATGAAACCTAGGTATTTTTACTCCTTAATTACGAAATAAAAGTTTTTAGGTTTAAGTTTAGCCTGATATTACGAATATATCCAAAAATTACGCAAACTTTTGTTATATAATCTTATTTGGTATCGAAAAAAATTAAAAGATTATCAAGATAAATTGTAATGAAATCATTTGAAGTATACGCTATTACAAAATTAATATACCGTAAAAAAATGTTAACGCTTTCGTTAACTTCAACGAGGTACTTATTTACTTAAATAATCCGAAACGTATACGAAAGGCTATTAACTTTTCCTAATTATATATAAATAGGATGCAGTAAAGATCCATTTGAATATTTAGCTTTATCAATTACGTCGATTTCAATAATACGCGTAGGGTTTTAATTAAAGGCTGATACAAACGATTTTACTCGTTAATTTTATTTAATACTCGGTAGTTGATATTAAACAGTTATTCCTCCGTCGGTTTCAAAATTTGTAACACTTATGACGCAGCCGATAAAGAACTTTTATAAATCTAATCTTTATTTATCAATTTTAAAACTTGACGTTGAAATTCGAAATATTAATCTCGTAATATCAAATGTAATGGTTCGTATAGTTCTTTCTGTAAAAAAATATTTTAGTTCGGTTTAATATAAACGTAGTAGTCAATTTGTTTTCTATATGAGGGTAGGATTATTACTTTTTCCTCATCAAATAGGTCGCAAAATTCAGCTTATTCAGGTAAAAGACATAATTAATCCTCATTTTCTTTGACAGTAATCGGTACTGTCAACTATAAAATACGCGTTATTTTACGAAGAATTATAATAAAAGCTAATCAAAATGAATCCTTTGTACGTTATGCTATTCATTAAGATCAGATAATTCAATTTATCAAACACGATTTTAAAATAATTCGTATATACTCAGACTTAAGGCATGTTATTATTATATCGATAACTAATTTCCTAAATGATAAATTACTAGTTGATTACCGCCAATGATGAATTTTATCTGCCAATATCGTATTCAAGATATTTTAAAAATTATTTCCCTCGTTATTTCGGGAATGATATATATTAATATGTGGTTCGATTATTTACTAATATCTTTACGAAACTTTGTTATTTAGGTAATACGCGTATTTAGCTGTAACTTTAATATCGTATTTGTTGGAATGGTACTACGTGTAGTGCAGTAGATTAACTTTACTTATAGTCAATTTGACTATACTAAACTTCAAGTTGAGCGTATTGTTTTTATGGACTTACTGAATTGGCTGTAAGTCGAGTGCAGTACGCTACACTTCAAGCTAGGGTACGGGCCAAACAATTGGACACATAAATTACTGTGTAGACCGGCTAGCAGTCTGCCAAACCTAGAACAATACATCTAATACTTGACCAATAAAATACTACTATTACTTCGACTACGATTTAAATCGACAATATTGCAACGATATAAGGCTTTACCAACACTGACCAGTGCTTATTTCTTTAAATACAGATTGGTCAAGTAAAAGAAGAAGTTACTTTTCGGTTACGCTTTGAAAAAGACTAAGGTAGAGCAAAGAATTTTGTGCAGGGAATTTACTGTTGCGTCTGTTTTAAAGGTAGTAAGTAGAAAAGAGGATTAAGTTGCGTTGGTTTTAACGGAAGCTTAGAGGTAGCAACGGTATTGCTATTGAAAACATTAAAAAATCTTAAAAGATCATTTTTAAAGACATTGAGATTAACTGTTAGAAGTCTTTAAGTTCGGTAAGTAATCAAACGACTAAGTTAATACTACTATGAATATTACTATTGTAAATAAAAGACTAAGTGTTTATGCTAAACAACTTATAATAATAAACAATCTTTCACCTTACACTTTACACTAGACCTTTACTTTGACTTTATTTTTTTTTACTTCCACTACGATAATTTAATCGTTCAATCTGCTACTTCAAGCGTAAAATACTAAGAAATATAAAGTCGCTCCAAAAAAGCTACGATACGTAACCCAACACCAATTTGATAAGTTTTCAAGCAACTTTATGCCAAAATACCAAGTCTCTATACCTAAGATTACCAAGTCCCTCACTTTACGCGTTCTTTACGACCTATAGAATCCAAACCACCAAGATAGCTTCAAATTAGTACTATATGAAAAAATTTAAAGCTTTCGGAACAGTTTTCATTAACTAATACGACAACTAGCTTTCGATTATAAATGTTAACGAAAATTGAACTAAAGCTTACGTGAGTAATTACATTAGCTAGTACATTATCGACGCGGACTTTGGTAACGAATACGGTCGCGGCGCCTGCGTTTTCTAAGACTTTTGCGAGTTATTTAATCACTAAACTCTTGACATGTACAAAATAATCTAGCGTACGGTTAAGGCTAGACTGAAAAAAGAGGTTACCCGCCGTAGAATTTACATCCATAAAAAGACCCCATTGGGACTGGCGAAAACCTTCTTTAAATTGGCTTAATAAAAAGACCCCCCTTAAAACCTCAATTCTTAAGACCTCTATGGAAAGGAACAAGGCATTAAAATATCTTAACGCCCATATACACGTTTTAGTAGATATTTAATTTACCTTTAACTAAGTTAAACCTTATTACGTATTGGCGATGAAAAACCTGTTAATTTATTCGGCAGCCTATTACGCTTACGTAATAACGCGGAGTACGTTTTTAGCGGTAATGGAGCACGTAAAGCAACGGCCACCCACGTGGCTAAAGAAATTAACGTTAACGGTATACATTAGTTAATCAAGTAAGATCTTTGAGTTTTCTTAAACCTTTAGATACCTATCATTCATTAGCATTTCAATCGATAAGCCCTTTAAAACCTTTTATATGGTAGGTTTACCTATATGAGAAAGTTCACTACAGGTCCTATTACAAGTCTTTATCCCTCGTGCCAAACGACTAACGATTACCCTTAACACCGTATCTCGGAACCTTTAAGGCTTAAATTACCAGGAAACACTAATTAAAACCGGGATAAATATTTCGACCTGTTCTTAACACTTGTTAAGATGATTAATATTAACTATAAACTTCTTACAGACTTCGTCAAGATTTGAAACAACTTAATAAAGTACAACGAGAAGTTTTACAAGCTCTTCGATACTAAGATAATACCCCCTTTAAATATTTGTAAATAGATAAAGGTTTCGCCTTTTGGTTTTTACTTACTATTTACCAGAATATTCACAGGGCACGCCAAAGATTATTACCTAACTTTTCTTACTCGAGATATTACGTTTCGTGAGATTTATAACGGTATAAAGAGTTACTTCGAGTACAACGTATACTTTACGTAATACTATATAGATTGTACTACTACGAGGTATGTAATAATAATGGTTTAGAGGAAAAAGGAGGAAATACCGATGGATGTGCTTAATCAAATAATCGACAAGTTAATGTTATACCAGAAAGTAATGAGAAAAGTTCACGTTAGCGAAGTCATACTTCTCGAGTAGGTACGGGTAGTAATTACGGGAGTTAACGAGTTTAAATACGCTTTATAATACCCAGATGCCATTTGCAATGGTTTATTTAACTAGTTGCATTTCTCGTTTACTATTGTAATAATGCGTACATCAAACTCGCTTGGTACATACCTCCAAGCCGGTAACTTTTTTAACGTGAATAAAGAAGGCTTTACAGTGGTTAATTACGTTAACTGCAAATATGGCTATAGACGCCCCCAACGCCTAAAGTTTGACCTGCCAGCTATAAACTGGAGGTAGAAGTTACGATAACTTTAATAAAGAAAAAATTTAGGCTGACATATTAACCATAGGTACTGTCGCAGTAATAATGACAAAATAAATTAAATTCGTGGCGAACCTAGATGCTAATTAACTCGACACCCTTTTGTCAAGCGAAACAACAGGAAGGTAATGTATTACATTTAGTAACTTGTCACTTTTGAATAGGATTACTTTGATTAAATCGTAGACTTCGAAAGCAACGAGCCAATTGATGGTAATAATTCCCCTAAATGAATTGACTGATATAAAAATATTACTCCTAATACAGCTTTATAATTATCCGACCACGTCTTTCTGTACTATTTAGGTGGTAAAAACCCTTAACTCTTCCTTAATAGGCTCTTAACCCCTCGTACACCTTTAACTTTCGCGATCGTTATATAAACCATAGGTTTTCAAGTATTATGCCAAACACAAAGGTAATAAAATTCTAAATGATGGGCTATTCACAGTATGTAATGCTACGGAGGAAAACTATTATAGTTACCAAAATTAATCGTTACGATATTAGCAAAGCTAAAGTTAGTTTTAAACAAGGTAGATAACTATCTTTCATAGAGATAACGGTAACTTAAATCATTGTGCGAGCGATTAAGTTTTACATTCTTGTTATAACCCAGACAAAGGTTGGGTCAGGAAACAGGCCAGCATGCAGCTGAGCCCCGGAGAGCCTGTAGTTCAACACATCAGGCGGGGAACATCTCTTTTGCAAGCAAGGTGACTAAGTAAGTCACGTAATGGATCAGTATGGATCAGTTACTGATCCAAGGTAAGGCAGCACTAGATTAGTGGAATCAGTGCGGTGATCCAAACGATTCAGTACTGAAGACGGTATGAAGGCATGGATACATAAGGATACGGTTATCACCACATAGACAGTATTTCCTTTACAGCTCTTCAGTTGTCAATCTAAGTATTCAGTCCACACACCTGAATAGCCTAACGGCTAGTGATCATTCTACGGCATAAACAAATATCTTCTTGATATTGCACCTTTGTTACCACTGCTATCTTACTGCTAACATAAGCCCCCTGACACCTTCTATTTACTCACGGGTATTTAGTGTGATCATTACAATTCTTAAGTTTTTTACTCGTTTCCTCTTTTATTGAATGGATATAAAGACACTTAGTGTTAACGTCTACGTTAATGTAAGCGAACTAATTAAAAACGGATAGAGGTTTCCCCTCGACTTTAAGTAGAGGTACTATTAATTTTATTCTTAGAGCCCGAAAGTAAGAGTGTTAAATTTAACTAAATTGGGGATAAGTTAATTACACCGACGTTTTAACCACCTAATCGTTTATAGGATATTCAAAGTTCTGAAGTCTTCAGGGTATAAAGATGTTAAATATTTTGCCCTTAAAGTTATTAAAAGACTTTGTTACTATGGGTATTACTATATAACCTCATAGATAGTATACATAAGGAAATTAGTACAGCACTGTATTACAGGGTACACTCCTATAGAGTGTACGATAACGTGTTATGCTATAGGCTGCACCCTTGCAAAACGCAAAGTGTATCATGCATAAAGCGTAGCTATTTCAGACCTAAGGCAAGGTATGAATCGGTCTATAAGAGGTATTCCAGAGTGATAGGCTCTGGCCGAAAGGCTTATAAGCCCTCACCTATAACGTATACCTCTGGATACTCTTTCTAATCTATTTTCTTTTATACTAAAATACTAATCTAACGAATACTCTTCTTTATACTTTATTTCACGTGAAAGAACAAAGGCTTCAGACCATACCGATACTGATTAGTAGCCGACACAGTCGACTACAGATAGCTAAAGAAAGAAGAGATAAACACAAGTTAAATACCTATGATGGGATGCTATAGCGGTCCTAACTATTTGTGCTTTAACACTACGCCTTATAAGAACCATACGGGAGTATAGAATTATGCGAGAACGACGAGAAACCCGAAGCGTAATAAAATTATAAAATACTGAATAAATTTAAGAAGGACCACTTTTAGTACTATATTATTAACCAATTAGTGCCCTGTTTACTTAAAAGCCTCGTTACGTTAATCTTCAACTTGTATTGGCGCTTTAAACATAACCGGCAACTTTTTGAAAAGCATCCTATTATGCACCAGATTACTCAAGCTAAAACTATTAAGTTTCGATCTTCTTCGTTAGTACCTATCCGATTTTCGACAATCTATACCATTTGTCTCAGCAAAATCAGTTACATATAAAGCAATCAAACCGATCTCCCTAGCAAAATAGGTTACGTATAAAGCAACCAAACTGATCCCCTTACCAAGTTTGGTTACGACACGTCAATCCAAACCGATTACTAAACACTGAATTACACAATTATATTCCCTTTTCCTTATCCACTTTTTTATGTTCGGCTTAAATTATCCCCGTATATTTTCAGTTCAATACCTACAACGTTTTACATTTTCCTAACCACTTGGTGAATGTAAAGTTACTCAACATTAACAAAATTAATTTAAAACGCCTTATTACTTTGTGTTTACGTTTTATTTACATATGGTTTAAGATTGATTCGTATTGATGAATTCTAGTAAACCCTGTTTCGACCACTTGAATTATTTTATTTACTCCATATTTGCCAAACTACCCTCAACTTTTAATTAACCTGAACTATAAATTACCTTAGATTACATACTAATTATCCTTCTCAAATACACGATACAACTACCAGTAACGGATATGGTAAAGATTAACGAATATATAGAGTATCTCTTTACATACACGTTATTTCGCAACAATATACTAAAGCACTTGGTCATTAACATATAAAATTATAAAATAAAGGCACCGGTAAAGGATTTGGACCATTTTACGGCAAATACATTTGTTATTAACATAATATCTAACTACTATGGTAACGAAATGACAGGGTGCCACTTATTGAACGATTTTAAAAAAGACTTTATGGATTAGACGCTGGATATGTAACGAATGGTCGATGATATAATTTTAAGAATAATGTAAAAATAACTAAGACGTAAAGGTATTAATACAACTGGAAAAAGTAATAACTGTATCGCAAAATCCGTATTAATGAAGGCCTAACTAATATAGATGTTAAGGTGGATAAACGATAAATTAATGAAAAGAAAGTTTATAAAAAGAAACTACCTAAAAAAAGTGATGAACACTGATTTAAGGTAACGGGCCAGGGTTACGAAACATTACCATAAATTTAAATAAAAAGCTTTATTAGGCTAAAAGCACGCCGTAAATTGGAAACAGAACTAGAAGAATTAATGAAAAAGTAGGAGATATCATAATGATTATTTACAATAAGGATCGAATACAAACCTTCGCTAAAACGTAATTTCTCATAAAACTTAATACTAAATTACTCCCCAAATATTGAAAATAGCCTGCTCTGCTATAGCGGGATCGGCCGAAACATACAGAACAATCTGTTTCAAGAAATAACGATCGGTTGAAACATAAAAAATAACCCGATTCAGGAAACAACAAACGGCATAAAACGTTAATACGTACTTTACATACCAATACCCGCTAACCACAACCCTTAACATAATCTTTCACTGCATTGTTTTCATATTAATAAAAACGACTTTATAAAGCTTACTAACTTCGTTAAGCTTAAAAGTATAGATAAGAATTATAACGGTAAACCTTACGATAAAATTAATAATGGGATACGTGTTATACTTAATATATATAAGAAATTGGATATCGAGCTATGTTAATTTTATGTTATTTTACCCGGTTGACTTTTCTAGAAAATTAAAGAATAGTTTATATACCACTTTACGTTTGTAGATATATTTGTAAAGTACTATAATCTACTTGAATCTTAATTTAATAGGGAGATCAATTACGAACTTTACAATAAGGATTTAATTTATGCGATTGAGGAGTCCGTAAAAAACTAATAAGTAACTGCCAATTAAAACCTAAAGGAAATCCTTACCGCTTTATCAACTGATTTCCGAAAGTTATAGATGGCTTTTGGACCAGAATATAAAGCTAATAAACTATTTATCCAAGTAATGATAAAAGCTTACCGCGAAAACCCGAATTTCGATATTATACTTTTTAAACAAGAAAAGGATTTAAAAGCCTTTCTATAAGCCTTAAAACATTACAAAAAACCTTTATACTTCGACAGGCAAACCTCGGACTAGTATTTGTAACTAATAAAAATAAAGGCGAAGGCTAAATTACTAAAATATACTTCGTTGAAACTATTTACCACGTTTTAAATTGAAAATTCAAGGTTTCCTTCAGGTCAAACTAACGCATAAATTATAGGCATTAAAGAAGAAACTTAAGCAATAAGGGACAGAAACGATCGTTCGAAAATGGAAAGAACGTTCTACGACCATATCAATATTTGCGAAATAGCATACAAAGCTTTGTGGGTTTATAAAAGCGGTGTATCGTATGCGGTAAAGTTGGCTGTTAGTTTACAAATCACTCCGTTTACGAATAAATTCGAATTAAACGAAAATTTTGAGCCGACTACGTATTTAAAGATCGGACAAAAGCTAATTTTGTAGTATACGTAGCCGAATATGATGGCTCAGATAATGGATTTAACGCCTACCCTTATGATGATACATTTGAGAAAGATGACTATAAGCATAATAATACCTATTTGTTAGCCCAAGACGATGAGACCGCTCAACGCATCTTCGCCGGACTATAGTACGCCTCATTCATATATATTGCAGGCTTAAACTGCGTGCCTTTAAAAGAAAAGGAAAAGAAGGTTTGCTTGAACCAATCGTGATACATTTTTTATACTAATCCAATACGTGATTATGCAATCAGCCCTACGCAATCAGCCCTACGAAATCACCCCCTATAGTACCTGCACAGTTACTCCTATCAGAAACCACGAAAGACGCCATCACTAACCATATCGCCCCCATTTAGCTACATCAACCAGGGCCGAACTACAGTCACTACCGCGGCCGGAGCTTACTGATTCCAGCCGAACTTCAATCACTACCTCAGCCTAACCTTGCTGATCCTAACCCAACTTGCTAATTTAGACCTTTTGCAATTGATGCGGCAATAACACTATCACTGCGGAAACTTGTTAATTTGGACCTTTTGCAATTGATACGACAACAACACTGTCACTACTAAAACTACTGATTTGTATCTTTATAACCACACTATTATTACAAGGGGCTATATAAGAAAGAAAAAAAAGATTGCCTATGTGGATATTACTATATACTCTTAAAGATAGTATATATAGGGCAAGTAGCAGTGCATTGTATTGCAAGGTACACTCCTGCAGAGTGTATGGTAACGTGTTACGCTGCAGGCTGCACTCTTGCAAAACGAAAAGTGCATCATGTATGAAGCAGTCTAGAATGACTATTATAGACTAACGGCAATGCGTGGATCGGTCTAAAAAAGGTTTTCCAAAGTGATAAACTCTGGGCGAAGAGCTTAAAAGCCCTCACCTGTGGCGTGCACCTCTGGATGCTCCTTGTAATCTATCCTCTTTTATACTACAATACCAATCTAACGATTACTCTTCTCTATACCTTATTTCACGTGAAACAATAAAGGTTTTAGACCCTACCGACAGTTACTATCGCTAAACGTATGCCTAAGCCTTCCGGAGATTGAAGTTTATATTAAAAGAAAATAATGATTTTCAATACGAGATCTTCGTTGATATGTTTTACTTAAATACTAAGCTTGTTTTTCACGTAGTAAAATCTGCAACCTCCTTCTACGGGGTTAAGTTTTTGAAGTCACTTTCGGCAAAGAATGCCTGGAAAATGTTAAGAATATTATGGATTAATACGTACCTATGCCTATCTAACGTTGTCGTTTACAATACCGGTACCAACTTCAAGGCGGCGAAGGTTTCAAAAGATGCCAAAATAATAGGTATTTAATTTAATCAGGTACTTGTAAAAGCTTATTAAAAGATTAGGAAGAATAAAAGGGCATATACTTTATTTCATCGAGCTTATAATATCCTTACGTTGAAAATTAGAAATTTCATAGATTCGGAGATTCGTTTATAAATAGCGGTGAAAAGCCTAAACAACACTATGGGCCCTAATAGCCTAATGTAAAAGCTACTAGTCTTTAAAATGTACCCATGCCTGACGAGTGAATCTCCACCCTTAGCAAGTACTTAAAAACGTATTATAGTCTGCGGAGAAGCTCTAAGACAACTACAAAGGAAATCGGTACACCGTTAGATTAATAATACCCTTAATATCAAAAATGGAATTTTAATAATCGATGTATTTAATTTACCGTTATAAAGTGAAATACTCGTGTGGCGGGAGCCGGGTAAATAGGAAGGACTATAAAGGATCTTGAGCATCGCAAATTTTGAAGTGGTTATTCAAATTGATAACGGTTTTGTATCTTTTCAAATTACTTACATGAAGTTTTATATTATAGATATTGACGATAGAAAAACCTTCAGCTAAGCGATTGAGTTAATACGAACTTCCTTTATCTGTTATCGATAGGCTAATCAAACGTCATCGGCGCAAAATACTCTCGAAAAAAAGAGATGATAAAAAGGAGGAATATATACCGGGTCATACTTAAAATATTAGTTGGGTAAAGAGGAAAAAGAAGGATAACGAAAACTTAGTATTAAAGCTCCAAACATAAAAGATTACTAAAACTTCTGGGAAACATTTTGAATTAATTGACAAGGTTGAGATTAATGACTTACTAACTCTAAAAGATATATAATTCGTATCGAAAACCGATTTTAACCTTTCAAAGCCAAACGTTACGATTTTAAAATTGAAAATTATTTATAAGGTTAATGGTAAGAAAATAGGGCAGCTGTACGAAAAGTTACGTCTAATTGCTTAAAGATATGAAGATAAAGGTAAGGATTGGATTCTTATATAGTCATTAATGATTGAAAAGATTAATTAGCATTTGCTGATCGTTTTGATAGTAAATTTACTAATTAAAATGAAAGGTAGGTTTATACTCAATGCTATGATATAACTTAAACCTATACGTATTAGTAACGAGTTTATCACGGATCGTACTACTAAAAGTTTTATAGCAATTACGGTTTATTTACCTCTTAGGGACGATGATACAGTGTATTAAACCATTATACGGATTAGCTAAAGCAAGCGTCCATTGGTTTTTAACCTATTAATCTCATTTTAAATTACGGCTGGAGAATAAGTCTTGAATATACTACTTTGTTATGATCCAAGAACATCGGAGAGTCAGAAAACAGGCCAGTATGGGGCTAAGCTACTAAGAACCTGATGTCCAACACATCAGGTGGGGATATCTCTTATGTCAGCAACCTTAGGGTTAGGGTTATGCACTAAGGATCATTGAGATCATATTTCGATCCAACATGATCCAGCACTGAAGGCGTATGAAGGATTAAGGATATAAGGACACGGTCAGCACCACATAGATAGTATTTCCTTCATAGCTCTTCAGTTGTCAATCTAAGTATTCAGTCTCAGTATATTCTGAATAGCCTCATGGCTTTTGATCATTACTTGCACGGTTGCGATATTGTTCACTCAACACCTCTGCTACCTTCTTGATAACATAAACCCTCTGACACCTTCTATATACTCACGGGTATTTAGTGTGATCATTACATACTCGTACTTATTAATAACATAGGAAAAAGACTTCGGTGTAGTACATATATAAATTAACGATATCTTTTTCGTTGGAATGATTAGCTTTATAACATTGGAATAATAAGCGATTGAGGATTTTAAGTTTTAAATTGTAAGCTGGTGACTATGTTAATAAAAATCGGTCAATTTAACTTTAATAGATCGTTAATCCGTATAATTGGTATTAATACTGGTTTGAGCTTTCGATAAAATGGCTAGGGTACTATTTTGACTATAATTAATAAGACTAATACAGTGAAGGCGTAACAGTACCTTAAGTAATGTATTTGTGGCAGCTATATTATTACCTTATGCCAACCGGGGGTCTTTTACGACCTTTCCATCGCGTTATAAGTACAGGATTCGGTAAATAAAGACTTTAGCTAGTGAAATAAGAGGCTTAGATATTAGATGTAAAACCTTGGCTGCGGGATTAATATAATCCCAATCGACTTGTAGAGAGCTAAGTTAATAATATTCACAGACGTGTTCTTTATAAATAACACCGACCTATATTTATTAATCGGCTTTTTAATAAACCTTATTAATAAAGATAACCAGAAAAACCAGTTTATCATTATCAGTAGCTTCATGTACGAAACCTTTTTTAAGTATAAAAGGATTATTCGAAGCGTATTAACCTCAAAGGTTTACAGTATAATGGCGGGTTTGAATATAGGTATGGTATTATGGAAAAAAAATTAACCTTATTACCAAATAGCTAAAGATTTCTTATATCCTGGTGGTGATTTATACCGATTCGTAAAACCTATTCGAATGCCTTTTGAATTTCAGAATCACGAGTAAAAAAGGTTTGATAATCGATATAATAGTACTCCGTAAATCGTACGAAGTGAGTGAGATGAAGGAATTCCGATGGATTAACGGCAAAAATAATCCCGTAAATTTCATAACGAAGGAAGTGCTAAATAAGGCCTTAAAAAGGTTTGTGGTTCATAACACATTAATTATACGTATCGAGGAATTTGTTGATAAGTTGCTTGGTAAACTAAAATTACGTGTCAGCAACCAAGGTTGTGGTGCCCGATTAAAAACTGCTAGGGAAATGAAGGCTGTAATGGCGATTTGTTTAACTAGCACGGTTAAAAGTAAAGGTTTACGAAAGACTGTGACGAAAAACTTTTTCTAGGAGTTAATAAACCCAGACCTCGGAGTAATGGAATAATTAAGGTTAAATGGGGTTAATTTTTATTCAATTGGGTGCAATTTGGTATGAAAGTTAATTGGAATTGATAGGGGACTAGTATATTAACAATATCGCTATTTAGAGCTAACTGAAAAAGATTGATTAACTACTCTAAAGTGTACGTACAAATTTAAAAGCTCCTAGTAATGGAATAGTATTACATGTAATGCAGTAGGTTAACTTTACTTATAGTAAAGTTGACTATACTGAATTGTAAGTTGAGAATATTGTTTTTGTAGATTTACTGTATTTGGTGTAAGTCGAGTACAATATGTTTCACTTTATACTAGGGCACGGGCCAAGCAATTGGCCATACAAATTACTATGTACACCAGCTAGCGTTCTGCCAAGCCTAGAACAATACATCCACTACTTAACCAATATAATACTACTGTTACTTCAACTACGATTCGAATCGACAACGTTGCAACGATATAATACCCTTTTAATAGTATTAAAATTTTGAAGACATAATAGTAGAATTTGTTTTAAGTTTAACCTTTGCATTAAAGCCTCGTTTACAGTATAGTAATCATCACAGTAAAAATCGACTTCAACGTCTGAAAATAAGTCTAATTAAAAAGTATAAGGAAAAGAAATAAATTCTCGTTTATACGTATTTTAATTAAATGAAAATTCTTTCTACTCGATTTTACGATTATACCATCAAGATTACGTAACTCTTAAACGAAATAATGTTCAAAAATTAGGCTTCCCCCGGTATATTTAGTAGGAAACCTTTATTCACATTTCGATTTGGATCGTATGTATTTACGTTGGAGGTAAAGCCAGGCGGAATTAGTAATTATATTAGTAGTGGTCCGTCGATATATAACGTAGGTCATGCGTCGTAACTTGCTTTTCACATCGTTTTTTCGTTGTTATTCACGACGTATTTCGATTTTATCCCTAAACCTATATCGAAAGGGTTTGTTAGTATAATTCACCACGATTACCGTAACCTTTTAACGAAGATGTTTAACAGATATGGGTTTTTATCATAACTATATTTCTGTTTGGCCGTTATACCTATATAGGTCCCGATAATTATCGACAAAATTGTTGTTTTAAGTTTAAGGATTTTTACTCGTCGGCGAGTGTAATGATCACACTAAATACCCGTGAGTAAATAGAAGGTGTCAGAGGGTTTATGTTAACAGTAAGGTAGCAGAGGTAACAAAGGTGCAATATCAAGAAGATGTGTATTCGTGCTGTAGGATGATTATTAGCCGTTAGGCTATTTAGATATATAGACTGAATACTTAGATTGACAACTGAAGAGCTATGAAGGAAATACTATCTGTGTGGTGATGACCGTGTCCTTATGTATCCGTGCCTTCATACCGTCTTTAGTACTGGACCGCTGGAGTCGCTGTCGGTTCCATCGATCCTGTATAATGAACTGGACCAACCTCTGTCTGGGTTATAACAGCAAGCTCGCGGTATTTCGCCAAAACCACGATATGGTCGACATGGTTAACGCCTTTCATAATAGATTTGTCGCGAATACATGAGGATATATGAAAGCGTAGGTAATTGTATTTAACGGCTAAAAGTTGGTTCAATTTGCCCATTGAAACAAATAATATTTTAAACATAATAGAAAACACTACAATTAGGTTTTAATCGTTTATAAATAATTGTCTTAACTCGACTAAAGCTTTATCCGCGCGATAAAGATCGTTAAAGGCAACCTTGATATAGTCGAAGAACTTACTTGTATCTTAGATGCCTTCGTATCCGCCGGCTTCGTAATATACCGTAACAGTTTGTTTTACTATCGGTGTATAATAACCCTATATATATAAAAAACGTATATCGACTTTCCCCGATTTACATTTTATCTGATTTTATCATAAATTCGACCATTTGATGCGTCGCCGCCTACGTAAAGGTAAGTCCGTCAAATTAAAATTAGTTATATCGTTTTCAGCCCCCCCTGAACGTTAGGAAATTAACACGAGTCGCTGTTAAATCGGTTTCGAATTGCCGTTAAATTGGTTTAGAATTGTCAAATTTTAGCTATAACCAGGGTAAAGTGAGATATAAAGTCGAAAGCGGAAGTCGATTAACTAGGTTATTATATTTATATTATAGTAAACCCGATATGGTTCATAATATCTTGTAAATAAAATATGTCGGCTTAAGTTGGCCTCAGAGGAGTAAGATATGTATTTATAAAGGTAAAGAACTAAGTATTCACTGACTACCTATCCTCTCCGATAATATTGAAGTATAACGTGAAAGTATTAGCATCTATTATCGAATCGTCTATTACGAGTAATGTTTCATCGAAGAAAATAAAGAATAAAACCTTGATAATATATTATAATTTGACCTACAATAATAAGCTAAGTTGGTGTGAAATAGAGTTTATCATTAAGGTATAAGCGAAAGACTAAAAGAGGTTATAGTGATGCTTTGTATAAGACTTATGAGTATGGTCAGTGTACAACCCATCTCGTACCCTCCTACGTGCTACATATGGACTGCAACCGAACCAGACTCGGGCCAAGTATTACATATCTCGTTACATACACAGTTACATAACCTATAGACTTAATGGCTAAGAGCCTGAGTCCATGATATAAATAACAGATACGCTCTTATTTCGATAGTTTTTAAACCGTAAACTGAAACCCTATTACGCGCCTGATATCTTTACGGTAATTTTATTTTCAACGTTTAATTTTAACAGGAAATGAAAATCCATTATCTATAGAAATATATCGTTCGACACGATTCTAAAAACATTCACTTTTAGAGATAATGAAAATAAATTAATTTTAATCAGTAAAAATTTTAACCGATAGATTAAGGAAACCAAATTCGTTATCTCTTCCTAAAATTGAAGCCTATATATATATTATCTGAAAGAATTCGATGAAGTTATCGCGCATCGCCGTAAAAAGGGTAACTCCCCCCCCCCATCCAACGCCTTTGCCTAAGGGTATACGACCCAAGATGCGGAGCTACATCTCCGGTGACACCGGTAACGGCATTAATAGCGGCGATAGAAGTAACGCCAGCAATAAGGGGGAGGGTGTCAGGAAGAAGAGTGAAGAAAATACGGTGCCACTTTCTCCATCTTTTTTTGAAAACGACTAACTGCTTATTTGTATAGATGGGATGGTATACCAAACCCTAGTTCAATTTGATACATATTAATACAATTATTTGTCAAAAAAAAAATCGTCGGGTATATAACAAAGGAAATTCAATTAGTAACGTCGTCAACTGTAAAACGGGAGTAATAATATAGTAGAAGAGATGTGAATGGTAAATCAAAATAGACAAAATATAAACACGGTATAACTTGAAGATTCAAACGATAATAAAATCCACAATAAGGGTATGAATAACGGATTTAAACTGCAATGAAATAACAAAAATAATATTAGTAGTTTATTAGACAAAAGTCGTGAAACCTTTCTACTAACACCAATGAAAAGTATATTCTTCGAAACGAGCGTTTCCAACGCTTCATTTAGGGCGCCTTTGGTTATTACATTTACTAACTATAATTTTCTGTTAATCCATCTTATATCCTCAATTTCGTAGCATTTATACGATTCTGGTAAGGCCATAATGACGATTATAAGGAGCTTTTGATTTGTCTTACTAAGCTCAATAAGGTGTTTTTTAAAAAAAAAACAGTTAACGTGAATTACTAAATAGAGGTGTTTTAAAATAAAGTTCAAAACGATTATTCGAACCGTCATCACTATAGTAATTCCGAAGTCGAAACCTTTAATTATACCGTAAATATCCGAAACCAAAACGTTTTGTATAACCTGTTTACACTTCGTCAAACTCCAATAAAGAATATTACCACGAAAGATAAATCCGTTTCGAGCCGGTATCTAGTTACTAGAAACAAAAAAAACTAATTTACGAATAATAATCGGTATTATGAATAAAAAAGTCGTTGATAAAAATAAAAGGTTTCATAATATGTATATCAAGTGGTACAAATTGTAAAGCGCGCTTTAGATTATATATTTACCACTTAAAGAGTTTATGAAACGCTTTATATACTTTATTCAAAGAGTTGGTTCGATATTATGTAGTAACCGAAAGGTTTAATACCATTTCTGGCTATATTAACAAAGCGACTTAAACGCTAAGTAAACGCTAACGCCTATATTTATCAGCTTGTTTCACGCTATCTAGGTTAATAAAGGTAACTTTATCTAATGTCCATTTTTACGTCAAGTTCAGAATACTGTTCTAAAAAGTAATTATTAAGCTTTGAAAGTTTATTATACAGTCTTTCGTCAAATACGTCTTGGGTTTTACTTTTAAGCCAGCCTTTCAAAGCTTTCTCTTTTTAATTACAAAAAACAAAGAATCATACAACTTTAACTTGTCCTCCATCTGCATACCTATAAATGCAAAGCCTTTAGAACATACTATTAAAACCAATAAGTATGAGTCAAAAGTTGAGCTGACTATTTCAAGCCGATCCGTATAATGCCTTTAATAGATATTATATTAATATACGCTAGCCTTAACGAATCCATAAAGCTATTTAATAATAGGTAGAATAATTTCGAGTAAATGGTTTTTTCGGAGGTCTGTAGGCCTATAGGCGTAAATATTCCGTTTAAACCACTCCTCCAACTATATATAAACTTGTATAATATTATTCAGCTTGATATAAAACTTGTAGAAAGTGTTAAAGAAAGAAAAGAAATGATAGAATAAAAGGATAACTAGCTTATTGTAAAGTGGAAGACTAGGTTATAATATATTCTACCCTTGTTATTATAATCTTTAATTATAAGGCGATAATTTTTATGAGAATTACCGGCTTTATCTTTTATTTTGTAAACGAAACATATTGGAAAAATTCTTTAGGCACCGTAAATCTTTACTTTAAACTTTTCGAAGCAAGAAACATCTTATTCGATTAAAATAGAGATTTCTGTTTAAGTAAATTGCTGAAATATAGCACCTAAGATAATGATAATACCTTTTTGGCTAATTTTTAAACTTAATTTATAATCCGCCAGTTTCTTTTACGTAATAAAGGAGTTCGTAACAAAGGCTTCAAAACGTTTTTTAATTTTTAAAGCTAAGTAGGCGTTCTAGGTGATGCGGTGTTAGTTTCGTTGGTATAAGCGAACCGGTTTCGTATAGTGGCAGAGGTTTCAACGTGGTATTCGGATGATGTATAGGATTCGAGGGCGACTTGTATTCATTATCCTAAAAATATCTTCGTCGGTATCATAAAATAAATTATGGTTTTGAGCCGCTTTCATCCACTTTTTCCCTTTTTTATTCCCGGACCATTATCTAAAAAAAGAAACTTGTATCATTTGGCAATTATACAAGAATATCGTATCTTTTAAATACGTTAATTATTTAAGGTTCAATACATTGTTCCTTCGTTTTCTAAACTAAGACTTCAAATTGTAATAGTAATTTTCAAACTCTAATCTTACACGGGCTGTTTTTTGTAGCTAATACTTTCGAAAAATTATTTCTGGCTTGCAGGGAACATAATTCTATTATAGATTTTACCACAATATTTTCAGTTCATATAGTTACTAGCGACGATATTAAATCAATATAAACTTTAGAGTAAACACAGAAAATGAGGAATATTGAAATAAGCCTATTCGGATCGCATATATTATTTACAAAGTGAATTAGCATCTAGAGAGTTAATATCTTAAAACTATTACCTTTCATTTCCTTAGATAGTGAAGTTTACGCTCGTTTAAAAGGTTTATAGTACCGTTCGTACTTTCTGATACTTTATAACAAATTTACCGTTATGTGTGCATGTTCACTGCCGGCGATTTTAGCCTCAATATGGTATTTAATAGAGTCGAAAGTTGTGACGGCATCGTAAGTAATCCAGTTTAAAAGTACTAAGTTAACGTTTAACTAGTAATCCAACAAAGCGTTTTAATAATTCGTAACAAAAGCGCTCCATATAAATTTCGTGGTTCAAAATGATATTATCATATCGACGGCGTAAAATATTAACTAGCCGTTAAGGTATATTATATCTAGAATTACCTTAAAATTAAAGTTTATATTATTTTTAGAGCTGAATTTAAACCGTAGTACGGCTTATAAGCGTAACCAATAGTTGTGGTAAAGCCTTTCCATAACCTTTAACGCTCTTTTTCCTATATTAGTATACCCTATAGCGTAAAATAACTGTGAAAAGCGCTTTGTGATTAGGTATCGGAACCGGCGGTATAATATCATGAAATCTGGTTAGGTTAGATGAACAAATTTTATGATACGTACTTGGGGGAAAACCAATACATATTTAAATTTAAAGTGAAGCGATATAAATACGGCCTTTAGAATGAGAATAAGTTTGTTAATTTTATTCCGAATTTTCATTCCGAGCTTTTTTATATCAACTAAAGATTACAGGAATAGTGTTTTAAAGTATATTATATAAAACTTAACCGTTTCGAATCGTGTATTTATAACGACTATGCTAAACGATAATACTTTACCTTTATTAAATTAAACTTTTTGGTATTTTTCTATTCGGTTAAGCTAAAACTTTAAAATTTTCACTATAAACGCGTCCAATTGTCGTTTTGCGACGGTGTATATTTGAACTACGCTAGTATCCCGCATAATATCTTCAAATCTATTGCTGTAACTATTTAAAAGCGTAAATTGTGACGAGATATATACTTTCAACATTCCATTTTCGTAATTCAAGCCTACAATATATAGGAATAAGATATCTTTCAAGCCTGTAAAAATCGGTTAGTCGTTTCCTTATCCTAGGTTATTAAGTAAATCTCGTCCTTCTTAAAGTCTTTCTCTTCAGAGATATAATTGTAGTGGTAATCGTCAAAATTATTCTTTACACCTTTATAATTGGATACATACGTTATGAAAGATGAATTTCATCTAATTCCTCGGTAAATAATCGGCTTAAAATGAACGTTTAATCCGAATCTATTTGTTCACTAGGTAATTAATTGACTAATAGCCAACATTACCATTTATAATATAATGTTTCTGAAAACCTTTAAAAATTTGTATACTTTTACATAGGTATTATTATATACGTCATAAGTTCCGTTTTTAACTATTAGATCATTTTCGTTAATAAATACTTCATTTTCTATTTCCGGGGCTTTTGGCTTAATATTTTTCGTTTTAGTAACCGTATTAAAGGCGTTCATTCTATTGCGGATATACTTTAAATCGTTGGTTTAAGACGTCATAAATTATTTTGGTTAGGTTTACTTTAGTGATTTCACTCTCGGCTTTTATTTTCTCGGTTATAAATTCCAATCCAAGGCTTATTTGTCGGCGTATCGAGGTATTAAACGAAACTCTAAAGCTTATATAAAAAGCCTTCAAGTCGCTTTCTAGGTGAAACAATGTAAATTTAAAGTTTATGTTTTAGCGATACGCTTTTGTTACCATTTAAATAAACAATTAATCTCCTTTATACTATGGTTTAAAACTTTCCAACACTTTAGAAACTTCGCTACTAAAGAAGTAAACACTTCCTATTAGGTTTCATCAAAGTTATTATGCTAAATTTATATAGATTAATGTATAAATTAATTTAATTTTTATCGTAAAGTTCGTGATGTATTTCCGTCACCAAATGAATTTTTAAGCGATTATAACATTGTTTTAATATATCTACTTACGTAGAGTAATATATATATTATTCGTTAACTTATATAAAGAAAATACCGGGTAAAAAAAAAAAATTATAAAGGTTTAATTTTTACTTTTCTACACGATTTTTGTATTACACGTATTTTATTATCGAAAATATCATACAGCTCGCTATTGTAATTCTCTTCCTTATTCTATAGCATGTCAAAGTTGGTGAGTTTTATTAGGTTACTTTTGTTAGTAAGAAAACGTTGTGATAGGTGACTTCGATATTGGTTGTAGTTATTTTGAAATTAGTTTGTAAGGTTCATATTATAGTTTTACACCGCTTATAGTATTCTAGGACAAGTTGTTCTTCTTATTTAAGCCGCTTTTACTTCGGTAAAACGGGTTATTTACTCTATTAGAGAAGTAGTTTTGTCTTCATCTTTATTTAAAAGTCTATTTGGACTGGTCCGTATTCGACCCCAGTTCTAAATAATCTTTAGAGCCTTTTTTCCTTTTCTATTAATTCCTTTAGCTCCGTCTATATTTCTTTCTTAGCGTACTTTCAGCTTTACTAACCGCCTTTCTCCCTGTATTTACTGATTCTTTTCTTGTTTCTTATCCATTATTTTCAATACCCGGTTTTAGCGGTTTTCAAATCAGTATGCCTTAACTAATTTCGTCTTTACCACTTTATTATTAGTCCATTTTAACACTTAAAGAATCCGTGATGTTATCGATAATTCTTTTACGATACGGCTATTATTACCACCAATTGCATTAATGTCTTTACCCCGTAATTATTTTCGTATTATTCTTAAAATTATATCATTTACTATACACCACATCTCTGCCGTCTAGTTAGTGAAATCCTTCCATAAATTATTGAATAAATCGTGTCTTTTCATATATCCGTCCAAATTGTTTAAAATCACAGTTATAATATATATATTCGCTGCAAAAGAGTCTAAAAGTTCTATTTAAACTTTGATCTTACAGTCCAATAAGTTAAGGTCTAAATAGTTCAAAATACTTTTCTGGAACAATATATTTTGAAAACAAATAATCTATATATTCGCTACTTTTTATTTTAGCGTTATTAGTACTCGAGTTATAATTGTGAAAATCCGAAATATGCTGGAGCGATTGGAAGGTAAATATGTACTTGTACCAGAAATATATGAGCGGTATAAAGTGTAATTTTGTGTAGTGGATGAAATTCGAATACATTTAAAATACAACATTAAAAGCGGTTTCATTAGCGTATAATACGTAAAATGAAAGCAAATAAAGTGCAGTAAAGCGCACAAAGTAAGGCGTCTCGAGATAGTTAGTGTTAATGAAGTTTAAATCAAATGCAAATAAGACGTGATTATATGTTAGTTAGATATGTCAAATGAGCCCTTTTAGTGCTTTAAAAACGTTACACTAGCTAAACGACTAGTAAACTTAAACGTCGTAAGTAATGAACTTAAATATAAGGTGTAATTTAGGGCGAATAAAAAAATGTAAACAGTGGAAAGTAAATGAAGTTAAAAAGAGGGGGAAAAATAGGGTAGTAGAAACGGAAAGAAAAATATTTAAAGGTGTGTATATAGGGTTTTAATAAGTCCTAGTAACTTAATGAGCGTTTTGAATACTATATTTGGTATGTGGTATGTATTTTATGAGCGGCTTAGATATCGTTTACTAATCGCTTTTTCGCTTTATATACGTTTCGTATACTGTTTTTAACTGCTTTTAAGACTTATAAGCGGTTTGGATATTTTATCTTTGCTGTTTCCAAAGTTTGAAAACGGTTTGAATATAACGATAAAATTGAATATGTTTTAGCCAAGGGTTCCAAAACTTATTGGTTTTAGTTTATGTAGCCTAATGCGTAATAAAACGCATTCCAACAAGTACTCGGGTACGTTTAAAGCGCTAAAACGAGTTGTCGGATAATGCAACAGGGCTTTTAGTAAATAGGGCACCAACTGAATTCATAATATCGTATTAAAACATCATTTTTAAAATCACTTTGTTTTTTGCAACCTTTCTACGCTTTGGGTTTCAAAAGTATTCCTGCATATTTTTATACTTTCGTATAGTTTTTGTGAATTGTAGTGTTAAAGTATGGACAGTTAAAACCACTATAACATCCCGCTATAAATATTTAACTTAGGTTTATTTCTTCTATCCTAAGCTATCTATAGTCAATCGATTTGGCTACTAATTAATATCGGTAAAGTCTTTATACGTTAACGTGGTAATAGTAAAAAAGTAATCGTAAAGATTATGTTTGTATTATAGTAATAAGATAGTTTAAAGGAAAAAAAAGGCATTTAGAAAGTATACGCTACAGGTAAAAAATTATAACCTCTTATCCAGACAGTGGTACTTTACTATACACTCTGCTTATCCCCCTTTTGGGCAGTGGCACTTTACCGTACACTCTGCCAATACCGTTTCTAGGCAGTGGCACGCTATTATACTAATCTGCAGGAATACACCTTGCAGAGTAGCACTTTACCGTGCACTCTGCAAAGGTGCAATCTGCAGCATGGCCGATTACTGACTATAGAGATATATGATATTATCCACAGAATCTCTGTGGTCGAAGTAACTGGTGCTGCATTGAAAGTGGCGATGTGTTACTTCTAAGTTTAGCAGACCGCTAGCCGGTCTGCACGCTAATTTGTATGGCCAACTGCTTTGGCCCATGCCCCACATTGAAGTGGGCACCTACTGCACTCAACTTGCAGTTAGTCCCAAAAACTGCAATATAATTTTTGTTTTGGCAGTTAGTACAATATACTTACTGCAAGTATAGTTGACTTGACTATAATGCAATTGACTGCTATTCCAACAACTTCACATTTTTTTTGGTTTGATGTGGCTTTTATTTCTTTTATAACAAGTTAATCGGATTTGTTTTTGAAAAAATCCCAAATTAGCGTCCATTTTGGGGTACAATGAGTAGGAACTGTGAAGTTTCCGTTTTGAAAAGTTCTAATCAAAATAGTAAGAACTATAAAAAGTAGCATTTCACGTTACCAAATGTTTACACGCCTTGCCAAATTCGGATATTTACTGCACATATACCAAACGTTATAAATTAACGCTTTTACAAATATAATTTGTTTATATACATTTTTGATCTTTGTTGAGTGCGTATGGGTGTAAAACATCTAGTTTGGATGGCGAAACGCGGGCCAAGGTGGGTGCGGGCCAAGGTGGGTGACATAGGGCAAATCATTATAAACCCAAGCAATGGGTACTACCGAAAATCGGTCTTTCCTCTCCCCAAACGAAAAATATTTAGTGGGGACTAATTCGGGATACCGGCTAACTATGGAAGACGGGATGGGCAATAGTCAATGAGAACCAAGAACGAGGGTTATGGAGCAACCGTTGGATGTAAGCGCCCTCTTAGCACAGAAGCGCTGTACTACGGAATAAAAGCGCGTATGTGGGCCTCTAGGACCCAAAAACGAGTTACATTGGTCGCATGAGCGTTTCCTATCAGGCACACAAAACCAATATGGAACAGTCACCCATGGTATAACGTGTCTCGTGGAATTCCATTATGGCGTTGTGAGAATCTTGATCACTTGCGAGGGCATAGGAGCCTCATTTTCGAGTATATATATCAATCCATCTCCTCCTCTGACCTCGGTGCATCCCTTTGAACGGCTTGCATTCTAAACTCATTCACTCTCATCCATCTGGACTGGTATCCAGATTCAATTCTTCGTTATTCTCCCAGCACCATCTTTTTTTCTCTAGGCATATTTTCCCTCCTCTGACCTCGGTGAATCCCTTTGCACGGCTTGCATTCTAAGCTCATTCACTGTCTTTGATCTGGACTGGTTTCCAGATTCAATTCTTCGTTATTCTCCCAGCACCATCTTTTGTTCTCTAGGCATATTTTCCCGCCATGTTGTACAGGGCCCTCTTGTCCGCCTTTCTGGTGGCATACTCTTCTGTGCAAGTCTCGGCTCATGCCGCCATCTCTCCCGTCCTGGGTGTTCAAGGGGCTCCGCAACGGAAGGACGCCCAAAAGCCCACCGCGCAGAAGCCATGCGGAAAGACAGCCCTTTCGGCTATCGACACCTCCCAGTCCGTCAAAGTGGATGCGTCGGGCGCCTTCAAAGTCTCCATTACAAATTTCAATGGGTACGTGCGCTGAAAACACCGACAAACGACAGCAAGAAGTCATGATCTGACCTCGAACATGTGTATTCAGTGGCACAGACGGCTCGCGTGAAGTCACGTTGCAGATCGACACTTCAGGAAATGGCCAGAATCTGGTGCCTGGTACTGTGTCAGTTAACGGGGACAAGGTGAGTGGTCATTCTTTGGGACCCTTTTCGAGTGCTGATCGCATACCTCTTCGCCGGAAGAAACCCACCGGAAAAGGTACCCAGGAACTCACGGCAAACCTCCCTCCCGGTACGACCTGCACTGGCGGAGCTTCCAAAAACCTGTGTCTTGCTTCTTTCAAAACTGCGGGTGGCTTTGGTAATTGTGTCGTTCTCGAGCAAACCACCACTGGGACCGCTACAGCCGGTGCGAAAGGACCTGCCACCACTGAAGCTGCTGCGACTGGACCTGCTGCCGCAAAACCTGCTACCAGTGGAGCTCCAGGTGCTGCGAAGAAGGGTTCCAAAAATGCTGGTCGCGTATGAACTTCCAAGGCCCTCAAATGTATGTTTTGCAACTTTGCTGACAGCGCTTCTCAGTCTTTCCATGTCCGGACCAAGAAGTGGTCGGCTTAGTCCGCCATAGGGCCGTACTTTCGACTGCAGGCGATGCGTAGATCCATGGCGAAGCACGGGTGGTACTGAGGGATTTTCTGATAGCAATGGAAAAGCTGTGTGCAGTGTCTTCATCCAAGTAACCTTTGCTTTTGAATCGCCGTATGAGACTGACCCATTTCCCAGACCTGGGCACTGTGAGGGACTTCCATTTTTTGACGATGTAATCTTACTTGTAGCGACGCATAGCCGCTGGGATTCATCAGAAGTAAATACCGAACATGCTGTCCTGGTGGAGGCTCTTGCTTGCAAAGGTATCATTCTCGAGTCTTCAGTCTTTACCCAAACCGTGGCGTCTTTGATCGCAAGCATAATCTCATTTCGATGGCCTGGACTACTGAATCTTTTCCTCGTGGCATTCACTCAACCACCTTGTCCAATCCTGAACAAGACAAAGGGTTGTATGTGAAAATCGACTTGTCTATTCCTTCAGAATCCGACCGTAAGTTGGTAACCCTCTTCTCTGTTCCATTTGGCGAAGATTGAACAAGCCCTTCCCAAGGTTTGGGTGTCATTTAGAGTGAATGGCCGAGTGGCCCTGAACTCTGCACGAAGCAGCTGTAAGAATGTCAATGATAAGGCCCACTTTGGTTTTGCGAGACTCAACATAACTTTCCAGCCTGATGCCTATCGAGCCATTCGAGGTCGTCAAACATCCCGCAGCTCACTCCTGAGCGGGCGGCGGAGACTCGAGAATGACTCCAACACTATATATATCTTGACACACTCGGCCGGTCACCTGGACAGAGCGAGGCCGGCGAACCTATCCCAAACCAGCAGTGAGCACCGGTACCGGCGGCGGCCAGTCTTGCCTTCTTGGCGGCGTGCGGATCGCCGAACCGGCCTTGCATGCGACCCCACTTGCGCGAGATGGAAGCTCGCGGTCCGGCTCGGGCGCCGGCCAACCTCCGCCCGCACATGTCTTCAGGAAGGACCGCCGTCGGCATCTCACGAACGAACTGCTCCTCTTCATTTCGGTAGTGTATCGCGACCTGTTGTATAGGAACAGTGAGGACCAGCCTGAGACTTGACCACTTGCACATGCCCAAGTCAACAGTACCTCGATGTTGTTCAAGCAGGGATTATGACTTGTCTCACCCGAGCCGAGACTATCAAACCATGTTAGCCTCACGCCTCGGGCCGCAATTGCAGGGATCAGGGATCAGGGGCGAGGAAAAGGTTCTACGTGGAAGGTGAACGTCAACGCTGCAACTTCTTCCTCCTTCCGCTCCCACGTCTATTCCAAAGAACAAACAAACCCCTCTCACCACGGACAATGGACCCTTTCGATCCCCCTCTAGACACGGCGCGCCACCTGCGCTACTGGAAGCGCTGTCTTCGCACCCTGCTGCCCCATCACTACATCACCATGGACAGCACGCGCCTCTCGCTCGGCTTCTTCATCATCTGTTCCATCGACCTACTCACGCCCCCCGACCCCTCCT